>JANHGB010009635.1:0-49379 GCA_026283785.1 Coracopsis vasa | reverse complement strand
CCCCCCCCCCCCCCCCCCCCCCCCCCCCCCCCCCCCCCCCCCCCCCCCCCCCCCCCCCCCCCCCCCCCCCACTCACTCTGATGCTTCCCTTTGAAACAACATAAGACAGACAGACAGGCAGGAATATTACACAAGGGTGGTGCACAGGCCCAGGGGAGCACGCTCCGAGGTGCCCCTAAGCGCACCTCAGTGCCGGGAGAGCACAGCCCTCCCCACACACACACAGCACACTACCACCGAGACGCTCCATTTCAGCCAGTGTTGGAGGTCAATCCTTCCTCTCGATACGTAGGCTTTGTTTTGTTTTTTTCTCTTAAAATCTGTATATAATATATATATTTATATTCTGTATATATATATATTTATATATATATATTTATATATCCTATTTACACATATTGCACACCGTCCTCTGGCCTCCTGCATTCCTGCCTGTTAGTGGAAACGTTTCCGTTTCTCCTCTGGATCTGACCCGAAGTCCCGGGACCCGATGCCATTCTGAAGATTTATTAGTGAATCCTTCATCTGCAAGACAAGAAATTTCTCCACTGTGATGCCACCCTAGAGGTGAGAACACATTGGGAATTCTTTCCCTATTGGTGCCTCCTTCCTCCATGTAAAGTACTGACACCATAATCTGGGAGCGGTGCATCGGGGATGGGATGTACAAGTGGGGACTGAGAAGATGTGAGCCCATGGGAGAGCATTCTCCCACCTAACAGAGATGGGGCGAGCAGCCCTCTCCATAGGGACTACAGTGGAAGTAGGTATGGCTGAAGGAGGACACAGTGACCCTCTGATCTTACCTGATCTAGAAGCATCACCGAAGATTTGATGATCTCGCGCCATTTCTGTAGCTCTGAGTCGTGATACTTCTGCTGAGATTCTAGTAACTGAGCCCATTCTGTCTGAGACTGGGGTAACCTGTCAGGCAGAACATAAGCAAGAGTGAATCCAGGGAAACTGAGGTTGAGGGGAAACAAAGTGGATTGGGGGAGCGTGTAGAGTCTATCAATCAGTTTGTGTCTTTTTTTACCCTATAGGGTAAAATGTTTTCTTGAGCACAAGTGCACTTAAGCATGCTTAGCATTTCCTAAGTTGGATACAGTGCTTCTCTGTATGAATTAATAGCAAAGATGTGCCTTTTGCAGAAGTTGCTGTAGTGTGGGAGGAACCAATGCAGTGTGGTGCATTGCTGGGGAGATGTGCACATCCTGGGAGATGCAACTGTCTGGTCGCCTTTAACCCTAGACACAGTGGGGGAGTCTATACAGTAAATACTGTTCCCAACAATAAACTCAGCCTGGCTGTTGTCATGCTTTCTGCAAAGGAAATGGGGAAATGCTGCCATACAGCATAGAGATTTACACATCTCGGCACACACCAAGCAGACACTGTACTGAAATAGGATGTCCAAAAGGCTTTGGACAAGGTCCTGTGCTACCAATTACTAAGGAAATTGAATCAATCTGCAATCACACTTCCCTGCTTCCCATCTACTACTGCCAGGAACTGTGCCCTGTGTTCTCTTTGTGATCTTTCTCTTCCTCCCATGCTCCAACAACTTCCTGACATCTGGGCCTGTACCTTTCACAGCACTTATCTAATAGCTGGTTATGTGTCACAGGCCCAAATTCTCCTCCCCAGTACAAAGCAAATGAGATAGATAGATAGTACCTCTCCTGTAGTCGCAAGCCCTGCCACGCCGTGAGTGTCTGTGTAGTATATTCTAACATCCAGAGCTTGTAGAACAGCATCATGTTGAGAATGACCAGCAGCACCAGACTGGGAATAAAAAGAACAGTTCATTAGGAGCACTGCATAGCCCACTGCTTGCCAGTCACACCTGGGGCTTTCAGAAGGTGTCATGTCCACGCTGTATGTGAGTGGGAATTTAATCCAATTAAATTAGATTTTAATCTAATTTAAAAGGAAAAGGTGATCAGAACCCAAAGCTTCACCTGGTGGGAGAAATGTGTGAGCAAGGGAGACAGGAGACAGAAAGACAGGGATGATGGATCAGACAGAACAGGGTGGGTGAATGGATGAGCTGAATGCAGAGAAAGGGAGGGAAATGGAAGAGTAAAGAGGTAAAAAAAGAGAGGGACAGTACCTGAAACAGATCCTAATGGGAGCAGGGAAGAGAAAAGGGAGTAGCTGCAGGTTAGAAACAGACCAACACAGAACAGGAGAAACAGGGTTGAAGGGAGTGTGCTCAATAGTGCAGAAGATACATGGGGAGAGGAGGGAAGAAAGAAACAGTGGGAAGAGAAGCAAGAAGGACACCTAACTGTGTGCCTGCAGTTAATGGTGAAAGATGCTCATCAAAACATGAGCTGTGTAAGAAAAAGACAGCACAAGGCTGCCTTCTCATCCTTACATTGCTTTACATTACCTTACCCATCATTACAGCAACTAGCTGGGCTGCTGCTGCAAACCTCTGCAGTTTTTATCCCCATTGGGAAAAGGAAAGGCAGGAAGGAGCTCAAATTGAAAAGAAACCTCAGTTTGTAGCTCAGCTTCTTCCCACCTCACTAAAAGGCAAGTGGAGCTTAAAAATGAGCCCAATTTCTGCTGTTCCTTGGGGTTTAACAACATGCTTCCATTTCTCTATGTGATGAAAAACCCCACTGTGTCTGCACTGCTCCTGTACCACCTCACAGCGCCTGCCCAGCATCCACTGCAGCACTAACACATGAAAGCTACTTACCAAAAGGCAAAGAAACAGTAAATACACCTGGGGTTAGGTATAAAGACCAAGCACAGGGATACGAGGAGTCCATAGACAGCTCCCTTTGAGCACACATCCAGCCAAGTCCAGGACTAGCCACCGTGAAAGGCAGTGGCAGAAAGGCAGTTCCTGCTGCTGAACAATAAAACCATGCCAATCTCTCTTGCTTCATGTATTTCTACCCTTATTTTGCAGAAATCATCTCTAAATGGTCCAGCTTCTTTCTGAGACATTATCCTCATCAAAAGCACTGCCCAGGACCAGTCTCAAATAGGTTTTGTCAGAGCAAAGAAGTCACAGACAGACTCCTCACATACAGTGAGCCCTGTTAAGTAGCACAGCACTCCCAGGGAGCCTGGCATGGTCATCTTTCATGATAACAGCTAGTTTGTTGGCAGATTGCATTAAATGACTTAAACTAACTGAAACCAAAACCACAGTTTCTAGATGTCACTAAAAATCTCTAAGCTGAGACCCTGAAATAATAAATACTTTCTGCTTGTTGGAATTCTTCTCTTTTAAATATTGACTTAAGTAATTTATCTAAGTACTTCATTTACTTTACTCTAAGATCCAGAACCTACAGAGTCAGATCTGTGGCCAGCTAAACACTGACAAAAGCTGGGATCAAGACAAACAAAAGACCTGATGGGGCACTTGGGGGAAATCTTAATTCATTCTTTTCTGCCTGTCATTGCTTTTCCTTCCTCTGTGTTGTGCAAAGTTTGGGACTAGAGAGGAATATGTGAGAGTAAAAACTGGCTCAAGGGAGCACAGAACACAAAAGGCCCAAAGCTGTTAAAAGGCTGACAAGGAAAGCAAAGAAAATCACTTACACAAAACTGATGACAAGGAGCAGCTTGGAGACACTCTGCAGGTGGAAGCCGCTGGGGCTCTCCTCAGGGATGTGCCGTGTCTGAGTGGAACCTGAGGAGATAGATGAGTTCAGGTTAGGAGATGCTGCCCAGTGGGGAGAGCATCCCTCTACCCACCCCTCCATCTCATCAAATCAAATCAATCCAATCCATCCTCCCTGCCCTGGAAAGCCCTGTCCCCTCTTCCCATTAACCCTGAACAAAGCAATGAGGGATCTTGCAGTTCCTTGCCTGCCACATGCTTGATCCGATGAGCAACCTCCTCGTCCGTGGGGGTGGTGACGGGGCTCAGCACCTCCTCCAAGTGCGGCACCCGCAGGTGGGCATGGGCGCGTTTCCTCCGGCGCACGGTCGATTGCTTGCTCACCTTCTCTTTGGGAGATTGTCTGTGCACCTCAGCCAGGTACGTGCTCTCTGTCTTGGTCAGCTCGCTCTCTGCAGAGGCAGCAAGGGGAAGTGTTTAATAGAAGTGGCCGTAGCTTTGCAGAGATACAGACTGAAGCCCTCTAATGGCACAGCCAAGAGGCAGGGTCTGACAGGCCCGTGCCAGAGGATGCACCACACATCACAGAATCATATAATCAATTAGGTTGGAAAAGACCTTTAAGATCATCAAGTCCAACTATTACCCCAGGACTGCCAAGACCACCACTAAACCGTATCACTGAGGGCCTCATCTACATGGTTTTTAAGCACTTCCATGTCTCAGAGTTCTTCCTCGAGAGCAGCCCTTACTTGGAAATTATGGCTTATCATGCAAAAAGCATTCAAAAATGTGTTTTCCTATATAATTTTAAGCATAAGAAACATATGACAGAAGAACCAGCAATACACTTTACTGTTTCACCCTCCAAAGTCTGATCTCCAATAGGCTGGCAGCAGGTATGACAATGTCATGCTGCAGGGATGCATGCATAATCTATGGAAGGTGCCACACTGTGCAGCTCCATCCACTCATCACTGCTCTTACCCAAGTGACGGAAATAATCTTCTAGGCCACTCCAAAAGTTCTTCTCAATGAAGGATTTCACCAGCCCCCAAGGCTGTTTCCTGTAACGCAGCTCTGTGGAAACCCTATGGGAAGAAAGGAAAGTCATTATCCTAGTTTTGCTTCCTGGAGGCGACATCAATTCACAATCCTTTGTCAATAATAAATGAGAAATAATCCTGCACACTGTTAGTTCTGGAATGGTCTCAGTTTCTCTAGAAGCACTGCATGAAAAGGCCTTCCAAAGGTAGGGGCAGGAAGGCATTGCAAGAGCATCCCCCAAGAGGACTCCCAAGACCTTCAGCCTTGTAGCAGGCAGGCATTTACATTGCTTAGTGAAGCCTATAGCTTTGCCTGGCACCAAATTCCTCCCCTTGTCCTCCCAAGCCCAGCCCTTGCAAGTGTGTCACATGTTGATTGTGTGTGACAGCCAGCCCTGCAAACCACTGCTTCCAAGGAGGGGGCAAGAAAAGCCTGTAAAGGCTCTCCCTGACGCAGCTATAACTCCTCTGCATTGGGTCTATTGTCTGTTCAGTGTCACCACTGTAGGCTATTGCCCTTGTGGCAATTCTTCATGACAGGACAAAGAAATAAGGCTAAGTTCTCCCCAGCACCTTCTAACACACCAAACAGCAGAACTCCCACCCAGAGGTGCCTGTTAGTCATCAATAAGGCTCTTTTTATCCCCCAAGAAGTGTACCTGAGTCGGCTTTTGTTTCTGGCAACACGAGTCAATGTGTAGCGGTTAATGGTGTAGAAATAATCATGGTAGGGGACGTCGTGAGTTAGCACCTCTGCATCTATGACATAGCACTCGCTTTCTTGGCTGGCTTTGTACATTGTCTGCAGAAAAGACAGCATGCAAGGCAACTATTAGTCTGGTTAGAACACGGCTTCGATAGTTTGGCACCTTCACCAGCACTTTACTACAAACAGGAGTCCAAGCCCATACTCAAGCTCCATCTCTGCAATTCTCCTGTGAACATCTCACCTTTAAGGGAAGGTGTGCTCAAGGAAGCCAAGGGTTTCACTCAGATGTTGCTCAAGGGCACATTTCAAAAGGGCCATTCAGTCCCAGCAGCTCAACCCCCTGCATTTTGTAGCAGAGATGTAGTTACACGCACTACCACATGAGGACCAGTTCTTTGGGACCTCATTAAACTGATGTCTGGCTTGTCAGGGAGCAACCTGATCTAAAATGGACCTGCTTTAAGCAGAGGTCCTTTCTAACATAAATGATTCTGTGGTTCTAAACACTGCAGAAACATGTCAATTACTTCTTTTAAGTGCTTCTGATCTGATCCATACACAAATCATGGCTTTTCTTACAGACTATTTCCATGTACCTCTGCAGCAAAGACACGGCAAAGTGCCCCTCGGTGCTTGCCCACAACACGGAATAAAATGGTCCTTGTCTGCCTGACAGTGTGCTGCTCCCTTTGCCCATCACTTTAAACAGGTCATCTAATTGTCCTCACCAGTAATAAAAAAGCCTGGACATCTCTATGTAGAGCTGTGAGAAGCACTGGCCAGACAGTATCTGACTTCTTGTGCCCTGCTCATGAATAACATGTGCTGGACTGACCACAGCTCAAAAGCACCAGTCTGGGTAACACACACAATTGTTAGCATGTGCTAGTTTGTTCCCAAACAACTCTGCTTCTGCTGGAAAATGTATGGCCCTTTCCTTGCAATGCAACCCAGTGTAAGTCTGAGATTAGCTATTCATGTCTGCAGTGATACTGGGTAGCAAGTTAATATAAGAAAAGTGGGTAAAGGAAAATGGATAGGGAGAATAACAACATGCAAAGCAGCATGCCCAAGACATGGAAATCAATCACAGCTCTGTTTCTACAGAGCATTACACCCCTGCTCCCCTTCCACATACCTGTGTCTCAGTGACAGTGGCAGTTTTGGGGGCCAAAGGGTTGGTGAGGGTAATGGTGTACAAGATCACTCTGGTCTGATTGCCATTTTCTTCTTTCTTCCAGGGATGAAAGATAATATCTGAGAGGACAAAACAATATTCCCTTCAGGTAACTGGAGAGGGATCTCGGGTCAATTCCCTAGGGAAAGGCATGACCATATAACCATGCTCAGGACATATTTGGCTTTCCCTTGGCTGCAAAAGCACTAGAGCTCAACTGAGTGTGAAAGAAATGTCCTCAGCCTCTCTCCCTTTCCCTGCACTTGGAAGAGGGGAAAATACCCACATTTTACCTAGAAGACCTATCTCCTTCAGCTTTAAACCTCCAGTTACAGGGAAAGGAGGACTACAGCATGCCAAAGGATATTCTCTTTGCATCATTAACTGTGCAGTCTGTGTCAGTGTGTGGTATGGAGCTGGAAAAACTTTTTCCTCACACTATTAAGCCTTGAACTCAGGATCAGGCTTTAGGTGATGCTCATAAATAAGAGCCTGTTTCCTCCATACAATTAGACAATGCTCTTAGAACATAAAGCCAGGGAGCTTACCGGAGAAGCGGCGCTGTTCCATGAAGTCCCTCTGGAACTGGGAGTCCGTGAAGAGCAAATCATACAGCTTGTCCACACTGAAGTTGAACACCTCATTCACATACTGGCGCCCGTTCAGATCCTCGTAAAAGGCTTGGACTTCCCCTATAGGGAAACAGGCCCACAAAACTCAGCCATGATCCATGCCAATATCAAAGGATGTGCTTTCATAGCACCAGGACATTAGTACTAGTGAAGAAGGAACCCAAAATTGGTACTTGTAACCCTTTTCCTCCACTGATGCAGGACAACAGTTGGAACATCAGAAGGGGTAATTAACTACACAGGCTATTTTAGGGACATCCTTCCAAATACCCCACATCCCCAGGATAGTAATTCTTTGCATCTTCTGAACTATTAGGGTCCAGAAAAGGAATTTAGTATTCAGTCCCTCACTGGAAAGGATGAGAAAAGGCTGAAAACACCACTGATGACACAGCCCTTCCCCACATACCTTCATCATGGGTCTCTGAGGAGTCACTGAGCTCAGTGGGAATGTCTTCGTTGTCATTGAAGTCTAGGGAAGGGGAGTTCACGGGGCTGATGATCTCTATCTTCTCTGCCATGATATTTGCAATGCCAATGTCTTTTTCCACAGGACTCTCCGCCACTGCCTCCTCCTCCTCTGGTAGCACTCCATCAAACTGCAGCAAGGAGAGAGCACAACAAGGGCAAGATCAGCACTGGGAAATGGGGGTTATTTCTGAAATCTGCACATCCTTGAGCCAATTTTCATACCTTTGGCCTCAACATGTCTGGATATTAAATAATAGAGAGAGGAGGAAGGTTACCATACGGTGTTTGTAAAACACATGGACATAGGGGATCTCCCCTCCAAGACGCACATACAGCTCAAGCTGGGGATGTACACAGGGCTTTTTGTTTGTTCAGACAAGCACACCAACACTGAGTTTGCTACCAAACAAGCCCTATACAGCTAGGAAAATCTGAGGTTATATGTAGGGTGTTGAAACTGGTCCTTTCCAACCCTAACTATGCTGGGATTCTCAGATCTAAACAAGGTCTGCTCTGCTGTAATACTAGGAGGGTACACGCTGTTTCCTATGGAATAATTGAAGGCAGAGAAGAAATGATAAGCCTTTTATCTCCAACACTCCCATTTTTTTACATCTAAAAGCCCTCAGTTCCCTGGATTTTAGGACTTTAGGCATACTTTGGACACTTTTTCAAGGCCAAAGGCCATGCTCACAGATAGCACTGATTCAAGTACCAAGGTTTGTTGCAGTGGAAGAGGAGCTGAAGGGTAAGCATCAAGGATGATGAGCTGGATCCCAGAGGAAAGGATTACTGCTCCCATTGCAACAGAGGAAGCACTTACCGAGGCTGGTGCTTCACTGCTTCCCGTGGATGTCAGTGTGCTGGCAGTGACAGATTTCTTTGGCAGCTGAGGGCTAGCTTCTGGCTTGGCCTCCATGCTGCTTTTGGAGGAGCTGTCGTTGACTTCATTCTCTTCCACGGGGATTTCTTCACAGTAGCTGAGACGCCACAGAGAACACAGGTTTTTATGTTTACCCCTCTCAGTACAGCTACAACTGGACACACAGAGCAAGTAAGAATATTTCTATGAGGTTTCCAGGCTGACCGGGAGCAGAAATGGCTCAGTACAGGGAATATCAGCACTTTCTGACCGTGTAACACACTGACTGGCCTTGTGATGGGATGCTTTGGCATTTACAGAGTTGCTCATCTAGCCCAGCAAGTAGAGAGGCAGGCATTTCATCCCTGCCAGCTTCCATGAGGAAATGTTGTGCTTTCAGCTTTATAGATATTACACATTTAAGGGCAAGCATTTGGCCGGAACCCAGCATCTCTCACCAGGGACAATCTGCAGTTTGAGGGATGCAATGTATATCAGGACTCCTGCTCTCCTGAAGCCATCTTTTCTTCATCACAGGCAGAGTTTACTCCTCCTCACTCACCCCATTGTGTTGAAGTCATCGTCAGGAGGCACATAGTCTTCGTCATCACTGGTCAGACCCAGCTCGTTCCCATAACACTGGTGGACAAAGTGCCAGAGCTCCTTTGGACAGAGAGGCTAAAAGAGGGAACAGAACAGCGCATGTTTTCACCTGAGAGCATCCTTCCCATAGTTACTGCATGGAATAACGCAGGAAATTTTTAATCTAGCTCCCAAAAGTAGCAATCAAAAACATGGGAAAAAACCTATAGTGAGAAAGTTTTATCCAGAGAAATGTGTTTCACCATCTTCCCACATGCACTCTAATTCACATCAGGAGAAAAGGACCAAGTTCTTTTTTCCCTCTCTTTTGCCAGCCATGGATCCTACATTTGGAAAAAGAGCTCTGGAAATGGTTCCTGTCTTTATCTCCATTCCCATTTGCTTTGCCCTTGAAAGCAAGGACACTGAATTTTGTCAGGAACTCCAAAAGGCTGCTCAAATGACAGCATATGGCAGCAACACAAGCTGCCCAAAGCAAAGCGATCCTTTGGCATACCAACTACTACCCCCATTTTCAGGACAGGGTATTCTGGGTGCTTCATTACTTAAACCTTCCAGCATGGTACGAACTCAAGCCAGAAACATTCCGAAATGCTGGGAGCACCATAATGTCAGTTCATGAGTGTTGCTCCCACAGGGAGGCCAGAAATACTCAATGGATTGTGGAACAGATACTGGGATCAAATACAGGATTAATGGGGCCCCTTCACAGCAGGTGCATATCCTGCTTTATTGTACAATACAACCCACTGAGCCCTTACCACTACCTAACACTGGTTGGTTTTGGGGTGCCCTTTTCTGTCCTACCTTGAAGTCTACACACAGACTTAGTAAGAGCTTTGCCTGTGCAATGAGCTAATTCTGTTCCATTTTTAACTGTTTTCTTCTGGGCTGTTTTGCCTTAATTATGGACCTCAAAAAAAACTCCTTCCTAAGACATATGCTTCCACACCTCAGCAGAGGCAAAGTGGGATCTACTGCATGTCTGTACATAGACAGAATTCCATGTCAAAAGAGAGAACTACACCTACAGTGATGTACCTAAACACATGTGCTTACTGTCCCTATGTCTTCTTATGCATATACATTAGTTGCATCTGCATATATTCATCACCTCCCATCCCACCCCAGCACTGAAGGGCTGGTGTCTGTACCTTGTCAAGGAGAGCATTCTGCCACAGTCTGAACATCATCATGTACGTCCTGTCTCGAGCCCCAAAGGAAGTAAAAAAGTGCTGAATGGGAAGAGATGAAGAGAAAAATCAGTTCAGAAAAGGCCTAATAAAGGGAAGAAGAAACAAGCCTGTTCAGTTCACTTCCCAGTTCACAGGACTAAGCAAGCCACATAGCACAGCTACTTGGTTCCTGGGTACAAGAACTGAAGGCCTCATAGGGAGGCCGAGTGCTTCTCACCCAGAGATGCTTAAACTGGAGAGAATCAGCTGCAAGTCCTCTTGCTTGCATCTGAGCATAGAAACAGTTCTGTTTGTGATGTGCTACTAAATAACCCAGGTCTTCCACTTGTTCCCACACCCCACATATGATCAACATGTGTTCCAGCCTCAACCTGAGGTCTGCAGAAGCTCTACACCTTGGTGCCTCCTCTGAGGCTCCAGGTAGCACAAGCACTCAATCCCATGACATTCCCTGCCCCTGCCAGCCATAAGGGATGACCGTAGAGGTGGAGGCTTCAAGGATGTACCTTTTCAGTGTCAGTGCAAACTTGGATGGCATTAGGAATGAGCCGTGCTGTTTTTTCCTTGGTCATCGAGCAGATATCCTTCAAGCGAACCGTCAGCTGCAGTCAGAGCCATGCAGAAAGGGGAAGGCCGAGAAAGAACACAGGTAAAGATGAGGGAGACAACGGGAAGAGTGCTTTCAAAGCCGTGTCAGCAGACCTGCACAGAACACGTGCAGCAGTGTGACAGCCTTACCAGTGTCTCCCAGCGGAAGATGTTGCTGTAAAAGCAGATCCAGTTTTCAGAGAGGTAGAGGCGGCCCTGCAGGAGAATGTCTCTTTGTAGCGCGCATGAGTAATCTGTGGGTGGACAATAGATGGTCATTTAGGAGCATCAAAATCAGGAGACGGGACAGCCTAAAGGTGAGAATCAGCAGCAGCAGCAAGAGAAGCAGCTACTCAATGTAGTGCTGCAGAAAGCCAAAGGCAGAGCCAGCAGGAATTGAGCCACAGCTGCTGCTCTGTACACTGGGTTATGATTCCTCCTAAGGGCATGTCACAGACAATCTCTCTTACTGACTCATGATCTTGCCTTATTATCATCCCATGTACTATTATGTGTCTTTTCCTTTTTGTCTTCTAGCTCATTTCTCTCCCATTTTAAGCATCCTAAACCATTTCTATTCCCATGCTAAGAATTCGCACTTTTCAACAGGATGAAACATGGTATGAGCCCATCAGTTACATAAAATAAAAGAACAGATGCAAGGCACTGGGCAGTCACTAATCAGCTGCAAGGCCAAAGGCTAAATGGATACGGGAAGGGCAGTCATGTGTGAATAGGGAGCATCAGGGATGTTGGAGAATAGGGAAGCTCAGTGGCATGTATGTTGAGACATGCAACCCTGACCAAAGGAGGAAGGAGCTCCAAGGCTGACACTGTCAGGTCTGGGGGAGCACTGTGGAGGAAAACGTGCTCCTCGCATCATGAGGGAGCAGAGCCATAGCCGATACAAATCAGTGTTGCTCTCTCTGAAGCAAAATGGATGAAACCCATTAGAAATGGTGAGGAGGGGTTTCATCTGTGCACAAGAAAGACACAATGGGCTTGTTCCTCAGTGGCAACCTCTCTGAAGAGCAACCTGCATGCATGTGTGTGTTGGATTTCCTACCCAAACCATAGGCTGCACCTTACCTACGATGAGGCGCTCCGTGTCAGGAAGCTGCTTGAAGAGTTTCCTGAAGTCTTCATTCCGCTGTTTGTAAGTTGGACTCAATACCTGCAAATAACAGAGTGCCTGTTAAAGAGAGGGGCAGGCATGAGCACAGAGAAACGGAGTGGGAAAACGGGAACACCTTGGTAAGGAGAAGGGGGATCAGATGCACTAACAAAGCGTGAGGTTAGGAGCTCCCACCACAGCAGACACACAGATGGGAGGATTTGGGATTTAGTGCATTAAGTGAGAAGAGGAGGAGAACCTGACTTGGAAGAACAAGTACAGAGTAGAAGAGCTATACCCACATCAGAGGTAGCAAAAAGGTATCATATGGAAGCTGTGGCTGCAGGAGAAACCTCTTTTCCTGCAATCCTACATTGTACAAGGTATGACATATGTTTGCAGTGCATCAGTTTGCCACCAATCCCCAACTCTCCCAGGAACAGCACAGCAACACAGGAAATAGGTGCTTTAGTAGAGCTGCAGCCCTGCCAAAGGGACTTGAACAGTCACTGTCATCAAGAGCTCAGGAATACTGCAGTCATCCCATTCCTCTCCCCATCAAGTCAGTGAACCACAACTACCCACTGTACACCAAGAACACTCCTATGGGGCTCAGAAGATCCTTTCACAAGGATTCAGCTGTGTTTTGCACTCATTCTGCAGGCACCTGCTGACACGGTGCTGTTAACTGGAGGGAGCCCAGGAGCTGGCTTCTCTCTGGTGTTTACTGCCCTATAACGTGCCTCTGCCCATGTCAGTCCCCCTGCACACCATGCCCACGCTGACAGCTGCTCAGAGCAGCCAGGGCATTTTCTGAAGGCAGAGTTGACCAAAATAGAGACACATCCAAATGCAGGAGACCCATATCTCCTACCTGATCTATCATGCTCTTTCTCACACATGTAGTGAAGGCAAAGTAACTGAGGTACAACCTCTTCCCTCCCTATCTCCATTTCCATTCAACAACCCTCTCCTATCTCTTCCAGCTGTGCAGTACAGATCTCCAAAGCAGAAAGGGAACTTCCCTAGAAATCAAAGTGATTATAGAAGATAGCTTCTAGTCTGAACATCTGGGAAAGATCTTGGTCAGAGACGGGCTCCAGCAAGAACCCCAAGCCCAAGATTTCCTGAGACAAGCAGACAGGATAAGAAAGGAGCAGGGGGAATAGAGATTATAATTGATTATTATCAGCTCTGAGCTTTGGGTTCAGTGCATTACAGCAACCCAGTTTAGCAGTACAGTTTCACATGGACGGGTGCTCTTCTCCCTTCCCTGCAGTAAGGGATGCTCTGACCTAAAGCCTGTACTACAATAGACACCTCTGCTCAGCACCAGAGCTTCTGTTAGTGACAAACAGTTGGGTTTAGAGACACTCACAGCTGGAAATTCATCTGATCCATATTCTTGTGACAAGTCGACAAACCCGTCCAGGTCCCTCTGCAGACAGGGCAGCTTGTGATCCAGCACCAGATCCCAGAGAGACCCACACTCCAGCAAGGAATCCATAGCACTCCCACTGCACAGCTCCCCGTGCTCCCAGTCAAACTTCTCCTGTTCCTGCTGTCACCGCTTCTTGTTTAGATTCAAAGTCAAAAGAGATAGAGCAGCTTGGCAGGGGTTTGCATGCCCTCCCCTATGCTCCTGCTCACACTCAGGTCGCCTGCCCTGTACATCTGAGAGAGGGTTTGCCCTCCAGAGGACTTTGTAGAAGCAGCTTATTGGGGTAACCGTGATGGCAGGCAACCTTGGCGCTCCTCTGCTCCAGCCTCAGCACCTTCTTGCTGTGGGCATCCCTTAAAGCAGCGCTGCAGAGGTGCTGGTAGCCTGAGCAGTCCCAGGCAGGTCAGTGCAAGGCACGTGCAGCTCCCAACCAAGGTCCGATGCACAGGAGCTGGCAATTGATACAGCTCCAACCACCAGGACCAACAGCTCAGAGGCTTCAGCTTGGGTTCGTTTCCACCTTTTTCAACCAGAAAGCAGTTACTCCCATTCCTTCAGTGCCTCCTCTGCTCTATTCCCTCTCTGCTCCGAAAGGCAGCTCCCGGTCTTTGTTACGGCTTCTCATGGAAGGATTGAGTGGGGAAGATCCCGAAACAACTCACACATGCTTTAAGTCACTGTAGCTGGGTAATGCTGTCAGCCAATGCCCTGCAGTAACCCAGGCTCAGCCCTGCCTCCCAGCAGATGTTTCCTGTAATGGAAAGTTGCTGGACAGAGTGTGCTGGGGGAGGCGCGAGGGGAGTAAGGAGAGACTGGTCTGAAGAGTACAGCAATGAGGAATCGGGCATGTGAGATACACACAGCTAGGAATCTTAAGGATTCCGCTATTCCTATATGTGTTTCTGAGCCCTCTCAAAAAGCACAGCTCTTTCTAGGTTTCACCCATTATCAGGTCACTTTGGAAATGAAGGACTCCAGCAAAAGAACTCCCTGCAGGTCTCAGGATGATTGCTTGGAGTAATGGAACTCCCTATACCCCTCTGCCCCTAGTCCCCAGCCTCTCCATCTCTCTGCTCAAGTTCAGAAATGAACAGGTAAACATCCACACTATGGCACCAGTGCTGCTCAACCATGATGCTGAACCCATGGAAACAAGTATCCTGAAGTAAATCCTCATCCTTCCCAACAAACTGGGCACACAGATCTCAGAAACCAAAACACCAACCAACCAAGCAAGCCTATGCAAAGCCACTGTGTCATTCCAGGGCCAAGGACTGCAGTTTGCTCCCTGACAAGAGCTCTGTCTGCTCAGACGCACCACAAAAGCATTGCTGGTGCTAGACAGCACACAGGTCTCCCCATTTAACTCTGCCAGAAGGAAGCAGTGAATCCATCTGCCACCCAATGACGAGGGAACAACAAGCCTGGAAAGGACAAACAGTTAGGATTAGAGACATCTGTGAGGCACCTGCATTGCTTTACTGAATGGCCCTATTTGGTGGAAACTGTTCATGGGATTACTTCCAAAAAAGAACCCACCAGGATGCTTCTGTCTGCACATCCACCCACCTCTATTGCAGGGATGAATGACACAACTGAGGGGAAGAGCTAACCTGGAGGTGGAGACAGCAAACATTAACTCTACTGCAAACAGACAGAGACAGGACAGGGTGGCACGGTGATAGAGGAAACAGGGAGAAAAGAAAAGGGTGACTCCCTACGGCAAGAGCTCCCTGTTAATACACAAACAGATCCTCCAACAGGAAATCTAGAGCAACTGTTGCTGGGGGATGGGATCTGACAGCACAATAACCGGGATAGGTACAGCCTGGTTCAGCACAAGCCACAGAAAACAGGAGAGATGGAAAGGGCAAGGGAGAAAAGGGGGAAGGAAAATCTTATCTGCTTTGCACAACTGATGGACTTGCTGTTAACTCTTTAGGGAAGAAGATTTACATTGCTTCCGGACAACAGGAAAACTACTGGAAAAGGACAGCATGCATGCCCCCTCTGACAGGAGGACTGCTATGCTGATTAATGCAGCAAAGAAACTGGCCACCTGTCCTACAGCATCTGCTCCAAACCCAGTCTGCTCTAAGAATAACAGTTCTTCTAAACCAGAGTCTCTGTGTCTGCAGTTCCTCACTAAAGGCATGAGAATCCCCTCAGGGACTTCTTCCCACTGTCAGTGAAACTAGCCAGCCCAGTCATGGTCTGCTCTTCCACCACAAAGACACGGACACAGAGCAAAGCTTGAGCGTTTGCTCTCAAACTGATGCTCTTTTCTAAACCTCACACCTGGACCAGTTTGTGTTTGTCCTCTGGAAGGCAAAGCAGAGAAAGCACACCAAGACCAAGCCAGGGCTGACCTGCCAAACCAACCCTCGGTTCACCCCTTTTCTCCCACTCCTCAATCTGATAGGGATGTCAATCCCAAAAAGCAGTAGTAGGATCAAAAGGAGAACACACAAGGTGAGAGAAGTTGGTAGCATCTTAAGGAAAAAGTAGACAAAAAAGGCATCCAGGAGAGGGAAAAGGAAGGGTTCCAACTGCCAAAGAGGACAAGGACCAATTGCCAATGCTACAAGGACAAGAAGAGCAGTTAAAAGCAGCAAAACCTAAAGTAATCTTAGGAAACTGGCTTTCTGACCACTGATGCTCTAAGGATCTTTAAGGACTGGGTGCTCTTTGAGGCAAGGACTGTATTTTGGTTTGTATTCATACAGTGACAGTGCTGAACTGGCACGAAGACCAATGTGGAGAGCGTTTGCTCTGAGCATAGCGAAGTTTATGTAAAATCAAAGTGGTGCAAAGTGAATAAAGGAAATCATAAGGGGTAGCCTGCACAGATTCATTTCTAGAGCTGCTCTCAGTGGGGAAAGGAACAGAAGAACCAGAATGGTCCAACACCAGAATAATCCTGCCTGGAAGGAGATGGTAAAGAAGGGAAGCTATATCAAGGTGATACATTAGCACATTTGTAATGGTAATAATACTGCCAAGTAGGATTGACTTTGACTGCCTTCCTGGAGTTTGTGGCCCATCTACATTGCTGCTTTTATCTGGCCAGAATGTCTCTACTAATAGAAAATGGCTTGGTTTTGTTTGCTAAAGGAAAATAATTGGGGGGGAAACCACAAAAAAATGCAGCCAGTGCTTACTCTCCGGATGTACTGTCTCTCATGCTGAAAATATATGGAGGAAAAACAAGAGAACAGAAAGATAAGATAGAGAGAACATGAAAACACAAGAGACCCACACAAGAAGACCACAGCAAAGCATCATGCAGCAGGGTATGGATCTCAGCAGCTACAGTAAAAGCAGTAATAGCAAAAATCACCTTTAGCCATGGCCGCAGATTCACATTTTTGCCCAATCTGCCTCACTCCACATTCCCCTCTCTGCCACATCTCCCCTAGTTTGACCTACTGTGGTTTATCCTTCATTCTTAATGCCATTGCCTCCATGCTTCAATCTGCTCCTGAGAGCATGGCCTTTCCTGTCCTTGCAACTATCCTGGTGCTGATTATATACAGCAAGTAACTAAGTCTGCCTCTCATGCCTCTGTCAAATCTGAATCAGCCAAAATCACTGGTTCTGATGTCTACAGGAACATTCCATGCTGCTGGACATGGAATGGCTGCTGCATTTGCCAACTATCTACTTTAGAGCACTCGAGCGATGAGGGTTCAACTGTGCAGAATGACACCGGCTGTGGGAATTCACACACTGTGTACTGACAGCACTGCCACCCATGCTTGCAGAATGAAAACAAGAGCAAGGCAGAAGCAAAAGAGAGTTTTGCTATAGTTTTTTAGACAGAAAACAGCTCCTGCCTCGCCCCACACCACCCTGAGAGATGCAAAGGGTTTGCAGGGTGGCAGCTCTGTCCGTCACATCAGGACCAGCGCTGCTGGGAAATGATAAGGGACAGGATGTGGAGATCATCACAAGAGTGACTGTGAAAACAAAGCTTGTGCTGTCTATCTCTGGCATCCCTTCCCTCAAGATGCCAGTTCTGAGCCATTTCTGTCTCTTCTCCTTGGAAATGGTCAGTATACCCCAGTGCCACTGCAAAGCCCCTTTGCACCTTTCCCCCCACCCAGGTACCCAGCCCGTATTCACCCAGGGACAAGAGAAACTGGAGTACTTACATTATACCAACTCTGGCTTTTCTGTAAGGACAAAATAAAAGAGAAGCATTAGTTAGCACAGAGATCTTAGGATCCAAAAGAAAGATGGACAGAGAAACTAGGTCCAATCTGGTTTGTATAAATAGTGAAGTGAAAGTGGGGTTAAACAGAAGATTTCAATGGTGTGCTCTAACACAGTTATTTCCAGTTACAGGAACAAAGAACGAATCCAGAAGCACGAGCCCATCATAGGAAACAATTCAGGTTAACGTGTGCATGTCCCCATGCACGCACACACACAGACTGTGCTCCCTTCTGCAGAACAGCAGCATCCACTAGCAAGAGGGGAGCTCCTCACAGTCATCATCAGCCATGTCTTTGAGAGGCTTCATCCTTGCTGGCCAGGTAGCAAAAATCACATTGCACTGAAGGGACCCTGTGCAAATAAGCCCTTGAAGAACTACTAGGAGAGGCAGGGACACAGTTTAACTCACAAAAGCCATCCAGCAAACTTTCAATAGCATTTTAAGTTTTAAAAGGGAGCCAGGAAAACTGCTGGAAAAAAGGGAAAAATCACTAGAAAAGCTAAGCAAAACAAGAAAAAAAAAGGCTGGGATATATTTTTCCCCTCCAGAATTTCAGTGCACAGTGTTTTGCATCGTTTCACATGTGAATTTGTCTTTATCATGGCATTTCAGATGGTTTGAGAGGACAGGCCACACGGCACACTGAAGCATATGAAAAAGCCAACTCAGCTTGGAAAGTCTCACTTGGCAATTCTCAGCTGGAGGTGAGATTTATCTGCACAGAGAGAGCTTCACACTCCCACTCCAGTCAGGCTGGCTTTCCAATGCCAGGACATAGAGCAGCACTGGCAATACAGGCATCCCCCATTTTAGGGTGGATTTACCGAGGGCAGTGAAGCTTGGGAGCCCTGTGGCCTTTTACTACTACATGGCTGTGCCCATTCTTCTCCCCCAAGCAGCAATGCATGTCCACATTGCACACGGGAGAGCTGAGGCAATACACAAGGACAGAAGCAACATTGCACTGCATTTCTTTCTTTGAAGCCATCTTGCTTCTGACCCTTGGACTGGGAGTGTTTGTCACCCAGTTTGGAATATGAAGGGAAACGGACTGTTCTCCAGCTTGTAACAGAGCCTAGGGAAGCTCCACTTAAGAGTTAAGTTCATGTTCCCAGAGACACAGAACTACCTGCACTAGGATAGGCCACAACAGGACCAATGATGTACAGGATGTTTATTAGAGGAAAGTAAGTACCAAGTGTTAATGAGATCAGATTGGACCAGAGATTTCTATGTAGACATGGGGTTGCTTACACTGCTCTTTCTTTACATCCCCCTGCTTTCAGTTCCCTCTGTTCCCTATATGCCATTCCTGCAGAAAACCTTATTGGCATCTGGATCTCATTCCTGACAGAGCTCTTGCAACCCTGGGCATTGCTGTTAGTTTCACTGCACTGGTTTCTAATGCAAAACCTCACAGTAACACTGTATATGCCACAGGCCAAAATACAGAAGGTTGATGTTAGAAAGAACACCCCTAAGGCCTTTCCCCAGATCCTGGGGATAGGATATGAACTGAATACACAGTATGGCTCATTAACTAAGCAGAGGAATTTCCTTTTACTTCCTACACTTTTCCATACTTGGCCATACCCTCCATTCATAAAGGGTCTGGTTGAAGTCATCCTTCTTTGTAAGTAGGACACAGAAAAATGCCTTATGGAATTCAGCCTGTACTAACAAGAATTGGGGGAATTAATCTTATCCCATATACACACCACCTTGTCTGAGATGGGAATGGTTTTCCTGCAGATCTGTTTTGCCATCTGTTTGCCTTAATGAGCAAAAGGCATAACTCACAAATTCCTGGGGAAAAAGGATTCATAATTAAGCTATAATTGGCATAGACAAAACAGAGACACCGCTATCGCTGTGTCTTCTAAATCAGGGTGCACATGCTGTGGTGTCAGCACACTGCAAAAGGATTTCATCCCCCTCTGCTGCATTAACTGCAGTAACTCTTTTTGGCCCTTTGCATTTGAATGTCCTCAAACTTCAGCTCCTCTGTAAAGGACCTCTGCAGCTCCTTCTTCCTTAAGCTCTTCCACACAATTACATTGACATCCAAGCCTCATCTTTTGCCTCCACTCAACATGAGGAGATTCCTTCCCCCTGACCTCTGTTTTGCAGGTAAAACAGTCCAAAGAGAAGGGAGGCTGAATCCTTATAGCTACCTTCAATATTATTTACCTTCTTTTTTAACTCACTTAAAATCAGAATATAGGGGATGTGAATGATGAAAACCAAGAGACAGTGTAATGGAGGGGGGGAAAAAGAAAGAAAAAGGAAAAACATATTCTTACTTTGAGCAGGTTAAGTCTGTCATACTGGAAAAAGAAACCATAAGCATTAGAACTGAAAAGAGAAAAGAAATAAGTAACAGAGGAATGGAGTTGCACACGGAAGAGGAGAAGATGTAACTGAGTTGCAGAGACGATGCTACCGGAGCAGATATCAGAGTTCACAGTTACATGGTGGCTGTAACCAGGAAGAACTTGAGGAAGGCAAAAAATGGGGTATTTTCCCTGAGCTTTTAATTAATATAGTGTTGCCTCTAAATCTGCATAGGTTAATGGTATTGCATATACTGCTATGGAAGACTACAGCTTTACAGTGCTAATAGGAAGCAGTGGATCACACATACAAAGTTCAGCCTGCTGACTTGATGCCAACACAAGTTGCCACCTTTCAGCGTTACTGGGAGCAGGATCGCAACTCACTCCTACTACTTCCAGGGGAATGGAAACCTTTTCCAAGTGAATGCCATGCCATAGAGCTCCCTAAGTACCCCTAAGTCCAGTTTACAGTTGGGAAAACAGAGGCACAGAACCAGGGTGAGGGCAGAGCTCGGAACAGACTCCAGAGCCCTTTCTCCTGACCTGTGTTCTTCCAAAATCTATGCTGTTCACCTCACTTCTAAATCCCTATGGCCATATAACTGACATAAATTGATGACATTTATTCCTAAATCCCTCACCCTGGTCCAAAATGACCAGAATTTCATCACCTGCTACCTACAGGGGGATTATACCACCCAGTGGCAGGGGTAAATGAGAAGACACAGCCAAACTCTTCTCATAATTGCACACTGAAAGGACAAGGTGCAACAGTTATAAGCTGCAGTAAGGGAAATTCTACTTGAGTAGGAGGAAAAAGCCTGTTCCCAAGAGTGATTAAGCACTGGAGCAAGGGCTTGATGAGGTTGGGAGATCTCCAGTCTTGGAGTTCTGCAGTGTGGCTGGCCAAGACTTTAGACCAACCTGTTCTAACCACATCAACCCTGCTTTGAAGACAAGAGACCTTCTGAGCAGACCTAAACCGTTCTACAGTCTGTAGGGCTACATCAAAACTCATGTTTTCCCCTAACCTGCTATTTATGCTCAGCATTCATTATTAGCTATAGACAGTGGGAAGAATCTGAAGGATTTACAAGGGAAAGGAAATCACTTTTAACAGTGAGCAAGAGTAGAAGAGTTAAAAATACATATTTCATTGCTGGCTGTTAGCAAAAAGGGGTTTTTTTAACTAAGTTCAGAAAGCAGCAGTGCTTGCCAGTAAAAGCCTAATGCTGATACAGGCCTGTTGGTGGTGTGGTCCATGTCACATAACGGACACTATGGCAAAGCTCTTTGTCCAGGACACACTTCCTGGAGATGTCATCCAGTGCTTAAAAACTCCTGGCGAAGCGCTCCCTCTGATGGCAACGCTGCAGCACGACAATTGACACAACCGACAAAAGAGGGCAGGGGACTTCAAGCAGATCTGTCAGCAATTGTATAAACACAGCATCAAACTCATGGGCTCAAGCTGGTTCATTTCATTAGCAAGACAGGCTGGAAAACGAGACCATTCTTCTTGCACAAGACAGATTGGGAGAGGAGAAGAGGCTGAGAAAGGAGATGTTAACATCTGTTCCTAACCTCTCCCCGTCTTAACGATACCATCATCATCTGTGTGGGGAGAATCAGGGGGGTTATTACACCCAAGATTCCTCCCTTATACCAGAGAAAGCCACCTTGGGGAGCACAGAGAAGAGACTGACACTGCTTTAGGCTCACCTTATACACAGACCATGGTAAGCAAGGCAGTAGGCTCTGACACAGGCTTGGGAAGTGATGCCCAGGATCCCCTTCCCTTTGTGCGTTGTCTTGCTCGCACTGGAATTCACCTTGAGGTCCACTTCCCTCTTGTTTCTCTAATTCTCTTAAAGTTGTTGGGGTTTTCCTCTCATTCTCATGTGCTGCTTATCAGAGTACCACTATGCATATATTTTACATACACAGCACTCCCTACCAGTGTTCTTCCCATCAGTCCCTCTCCTAACAAACTTCTTCATAGCTTAGGCAAAGTACCTCCAGCTTACCACGACCTGTCCTGACCCACACACCTCTACTCACCAGCAATCCTTTCAGGACTCTTTGCTACTCCAGACCTGCATCTTCCATAGAGCTTCTTTCACACTGTTGTGGTTTAAGCTACAGTTACCAAGCACAAGACAATCTGTCTAATAAAAGACATAACAAAGCTTCCAGCAGACACCAGCAATCATGCAAGGTCAGGCTGGATACAAGAGGCACTACGACTAAGGAAAAACAGTAAGCCAGCACTGCAGACTTCACTGCTCTCTGAGAACTCGCCTAGAATGAACCCTAAGGCATCAACAGGGGAAAGGCCAAGGCATTGATTCCGTGGATTATGAAGCCATCCAAGCCATTCTGGTTTTAACTTGCCTTGTATACATGTGGAAATGCCAACAGCCTGGCACGGTATCCAGTAAGCATCCCATCCGCATTTGTGGTTGGTACACTCTTCTGAGGATAGCACAGAGATGCGAGATCAATCTCAAATGATCTTATCTCCAATCCAAGCACCCACAGAGGGATCTTCTACTTATTACCTTTGAGAGCGAGCCCATGAATTCTCACAATTCATTTGGGACAGGTCTGTTCTAACAGGTTTAAGCTGGATTCATTTGAAATCACTGATCTTTAATATTTACATCACACAGGGAAGCGTGCGAGGGCAGTAAACTGAGATCACTGGCCACGGAGCTACTATTCATCATAAAAAGCATGCAAGAAGTTATGGGGATCAACTCTTGTTTCTGAAAGGCATAAAGTAAGAAGAGAGGAAAGAGAAGGGATTATGGCACTGTCAGCCTACCAAAGCCAGCAGATTTCTCCCTGGCAAAGACAGCAGCTCGCTTCAAGGGGGAGGGAAAGCAAACCTTAAAACAAAGGCTAAAATTAGTCAGAAGTAATTGAAGGAATGTGATGAACAGGCCAGTTCTCACACCATGTGCGCAAATATTAATGAGATCCCAGTGATGTAAGTGAAACCAGCTTCAGCTACAGGCACGGGGCTGAGCTCTTGCTGACATTCTCACAGCCGCACCAGGAGAATGCCTTACTGGGGTCACCGCTCAGTACCACGGGGAGGGTTTCTGAGTGATGAGACAATTCTACAGTGGGGGACAGGAGAGAAAAAAGAAGGCTTACTTTGGAGAGGCGCTTGTGTGACTTAATCGGAGAGAAAGCATGCAGGAATGAAAAGAGAGAAATTAAGGAAAGAAGAAAAATTACCTCGCAAATCAAGAGAAGGAAAACCCACAAACCCAACAGAAAACATTATATCCCCCTTCCCTTTTACAAAGCCAAGCTTTATAGTCACCATGTTGATAAGAATCGCACTCCCATGGCCTTAAATCACAGAAACTCATTTCTGTAACTCCCCCTTAGTAAGGATGCCATTTCCCGGACAGTGTCCCCCAGCATGGCTATAACCACAGCATCCTGCCTGCCTCCCATCTGCATGGTTTTCCTTTGGGGACACACTGCTGGCACCGTAATGCCTGATGCTGTCATCCGGTCCTGCTGCCCTGGGGGGTGTTTGTAGGTTGCTGAGTGCACAGGAAGCAAGTCTGACCTCAAGGGCAACCTCAGAGCTGACAGGTCTTAAATGATCCATCTTGAGAAAACTCTTTGCCCGCTCTTTTCAACTCCCATACCCTCCCCATAGTAGTGAGTGATCAGTTCAGCCCAGTGAACGTGGGCCAGTGAATCCCATTTCCTCTGCTGACAGTGATCACAAAGGGGAGTGGATGAACACTTCTCGTGTGGGATAGTGGATGAAGACTTCTTGTGTCCAGCACTAAATCGGGCAAAGATCTAACAACTCATTTCACACAAGCCATCAGAGTTATACCTGTGACACCATGAAGTTGTTCAGGCTGGAATATTTCACTTTAAAACACTGGAAATACACATGTAACTATCTTACAATATGCCACTCACAGAGGGTTATAATCAAAGGTTATATTTGGCTCCCATGTGTGTTTCCCATTTGCTCACAGAAAATTGAGTCACTAAACCCTGTTCCTCAGAACAGCAAAGACAAGGCTGTTTCTAATACGGTCCAAAAGACACAGTATCCTTCTAGGGAAAATAGCATCGACCCTGGCCAAGACAGTCAGAATACTGCACTGATAGGATGTAATGTGCAGGGGATTGGCCAACTGATTCTATGCAATTTGAGCCTCATCTCAACACAGGGCTTAGGACTGGAGAAATACATGGGCCCTTTCTAGGCTGTCTGCACAGAGGAACCTATATTTGTTCCATGATCCTTCATGTTCCAGATTATAAAAAAAAGTCACTGAAACAGCTGATTTTCAAGGTCTTTCTCAAACAACAGGGTCTTGACTGCAAAACAGTTAGCCTATATAAACTGTTATGGAGCTGCCGTACAAGCCATCAGCAACTCGTGGATGCTAAAAGGATGCTAGAGCTGTGCCAAAATCTGACCTATACAAATGGCTCCCAGTTTAGAGAATCTCCAGAAGGATGACAGGGGAAGAAAGAGGAAAGTTAGCTACAAGGAAAAAGGCACAGGACAAAGCCAGTGTTCTGCATTAGGGTTTAGAGCTGGGGACACATGCACATCTTGCCCAAAGGCATTTGCTCGCTGCTCACCTTGGAGTTCTTGGCCCCGCTGCGGCCTGACTGAGAGGAACAGCTACGCTGTACACCCTGCTCCGGCGTGGAAGGGGATTTGTCTGACGAGTGGTCCGAGCCTTTTTCCACCATGGTGTCTCCTTGGGAGTCCTGCGGCGTCGGGGACCGGGAGCGTTTGCGCAGGATGGGGGAGCAGGCAGGCGTGCTGCGGTTGGAGTTACTGGCAGTACTACAGAGACAAAGGAAGAAAGAGCAGGGTTAATGACCTTCAGCTCAAACCGAATACAACTGCATCCATCCTTGACGTGGAGCATCACTCACAGATATCTCCACCAGCACAGCAGACAAATCTGGCTTCCCAAAGCGATGCGCCCAATGCCACACGTAGGACTTATGTCCTCAGTGAAATTAGGCTGTAGGCAGCTATCATTTACCAGTGGCAAAGGGAACTACAACGGCTTGTCAGTGTCTTTCTCCACCTACTCTTCAATTCATCTGACCACAAAGGAATGCCCACAAGAATGAACTCATTCTCTCCTGTCAGCTCTGAGGGTTCAAAAGGAGGATCTGAGCTTAGGAAACCTAAACTTGCTCTCAAAAGCAAAAGAGATATCAGTGTGCTCTCAATAGAGTCCACTCTTAATAGAGTCCCACTATGTCCCTCCTTTATTTTATTCCAGCAAGTGTAACTAGACTCAACAGGATGCACAAAAAAGGAACCATGTCTCTTAGGAAACACTCCATTAAAGATCATCAAAAACGATGGGGCACTGGGAGGGGAGTCATGATGACAGACACCACAGTCATGATTTCCTGTATCTAACCATCCTTTCCCACACCAGTTCGAATTGGGCATGGAAATGTTTTGCTATGACGTAAAAGCTTTCATGATTTAAAGAAAGAGAAGTTGCCCTTTCATAGTGGGGAAAAGCAAGACCTGACAGAGGTTCACAGAAGATATGAAACATTTAGGGGAATGGAACTTCAGTAAATGCCCTAACACCTAAACCAGAAAGCCAGTTGCATACATATTTATACAGAACAGGAAAACTCAGATTTCCTCACTGTTCTTTCTCTTTTGATGCCTCTTCTTCCTGCCAGACACTTCAAAATACCACATGCTGCATCCATTTTTCCCTATATAACTCATTTCCTTTAACAGCCAAAACTATTTATGACCAGACCAAACATCTTTGAGGCCATCCCTGCTGGTATTGTTCAACTCTGCAATCTGCAGGTCACAGTGGAACCTGGACTGATCCAAGGATGAACTTTGTGCTAACTCTGCCATGCTGAGTTGTTACTGTGCCCTGTTATCTTCTGAGCATTCGAAAGCAAAGCCACATCTGAGCAAGGCAGAGAAGCAGGCAATAGGAAAAGGGTGAGGAATTACAGCTGTAAGGGATTGAACTAAAGAAGTGAATACAATTGAACTCTCGAGGGCTATAATTTAAGCCCAATTACATACAGCAAACCGAAGTTTGCTTCTCACAATGGGATGTACAGTGGGGGAGTTAAAGTGGATTGTTTCCTTTCTGAAAACATGCCTGGGGTTTCCTTCATTCTCAGATAAAAATCACATCCACCTCTTACCTCTGAAGATGCCAAAACCATTTTACACATGTTAGTTAGTTAGATAATGTAATACACTCCTTTATTGGGTTTGGTTTAGTACTGGATGAACTGGTCTCATGAATTACCCTCTATTTGGTCACTGTTTGTTTTAACACACAAGTGATGACACTTTCCCTAAACAAGCTGCAGACAGAACACTACAAAGTTGCTTATGCAAACACCAACAGGAGCCAATTTCACTCTCATACACACAATAGGCTTACAATTGGTAAGAGAAACGCCAACAGCAAACTGTGTGCCCCTTTTCCTTGGTCAAGACACAGGAATACTGAATACTAACTCCATGTACAGCACAACTGTAGCAATATCCAAGCTTTAATCCCTCCAAATGATATCTGAAACTAAAAACTGAACAAAAGATGATCCCCAGAAATACAAGGCAAGAATTTGAAGCCAACGTTCCTGAGTCACATCCCACTGTGCTAAATCTGTTTGAACATACTCATTTCTCTTCTGTGAAACCTGGGTTTATCATGCACAATCTCCTTCTCATTTTCAGTTCATGTGAGTTCATAGTCACAAGTTTCACTCTTGAGTTTCAGCTTCAAGCAACTCTAACACAGACTAAGTCAAATTCAGCCAAGGTTCTGCTTGCTTTCGGGTTGCAGATATGAAGGAGCACTGAGTTTTTACTGTTTCTAAAGTAAAACACAGTACGAACAGTTCATAGCTGCACCATGTGCATGTGAAACTCAGATGAGACCACTAAAAAGTTTGGTAGTCCTATTCAAACTGTAGTCAAATGAGACAAATTCTACCTTCTGTGGCCTGCAATAAATACATTAATACTAGCTCCAATACACACTCACACACAGGCATGGAAGATACAACCTCAGTTTTTACACTCTGAACACATATGTGCTCCAAGCCAGCCTTAGCACGCCTAGCACAGATACTGCTAAGCTGTGTGCAGCTATGGAGGCCAACACAAGCTGATCACCCACGGTCTTACAGAGCTCCTCAGTCACGCTGGGTAACCCACACTGGTGCAGCTACACAGGAGCACCATCAGCACTAACTCCCTTAAAGTTGGCATGTATATGTTTGTCCAGGCTCAGTTCACACTGCTGTAGCCACAGGTTTTGGTGCCAAGCACAATCTCAGGCACTCTCTGGTGTCCCAGCTTCATTTTCCAGTCACTGAGCATTCCCTGGCATGCTTTAACAATCTCAATCCATCTGTACATACAGTGTTAGGTATGTATGAATTATCACCTTTGCAGATAGGGAAAACCAGACAGCTTCAAGGGTGCCTTCTTAGGCTTAAGGCAGGAGAGCTGATCCAATTCAGGTCTGAATCCACCTCACTATCTGATGACTGGGCAACTCTGAGTATTTGTTATTACATGGAGGGCTCCATGAGCACACACACAATGAGGAATACGAGGATGGGCACAAACACCCCAAGCCTGCAGCTCCGTCCCACTCGCCTCCCCCTGCCCTGAGCCCCTAAAACTCACTGCTCAGTCCTTGAAGTTTGAATCCAACCCAAGGCACAGCCATGACGAACGCTTTCTGCAGTTGCCATAGTGACCAGGGCCTGCCATTGAACCAGGAATCAGCGCCTGAAATGCCAAAACGGCTTGACCCACTTTGAAATGAAATAATAGTAATAAATAATGCTTTACAGACCTAATTGACCACAGCGCATTCAGGGCCTCCCATACCCCCGCAGCGGAGCCTTTAGTAGATGCAACAGATTAAGTGAGGGATAGAACACAAACAAGCCCACCTAAGCAGCAGCCCTTTGCTCCTAGGTGGAGTATAGAGAGTATATAGGCAGAGTGTGTCTTCTTGGTTTATGTTCATACTGTGCCTAAGAGAAACAGCTCGTCTTATGATTGGAGCTGCAGTAAAAATAACATGAGCAAGTGTGATGCAGACAGGAAAAGGCCAAATTCTGTTCAGTCATGTGGAGGACAAGCCTCAATATCTGAGCTTTTCTTTAGGTGGTGGAAATAGAACGAAGATTGGCAATGCACAGACAAGATACCTGGTTATACCCTACCTTGAACACTCCACAAAGCAAGGATACAAGGCGAGACAAAGAATACAAACTTCCTCCTCCAATGGAGCATCTCCTGTAAAGATTTGAACCAGACAGTGAACAGTGACTTCAGCAAGCAGAAGCTTTTGGAATGGCTGCAGTCTGTATACCACAAGCTATGCCTGGGACTCTTACAGCTATAAAGGAACCCTGAAGACTCTGCAATGCTTTAATGGAGAGTTCAGCAAGAAACTTGACTTTGAGTCTGTTACATGAATGACATCCAAGCATCCTTGCACTGACATGAAAGTCTGTCCATCCTACCAGATCTTCTGCAATAATTACCCTGCCTGCCACTACAACAGAGCCTGCTCTCCTCTCAGGTAGCAATGCACACAGTAAGAAGACACACAGCACATCCATTTGAATCTGCCAGTTGCAGGATGTGAACTACAATAATCACTACATTGTGAAAAAACAAAGGATTTGTTACAAGGGCAGCTCATGTAAGCAAGTGGCAGCTTCTGGTACATGATGCTCCCACCTTCATCGTGTTCACCAGCTTCTCAGACGGCAGAAACACATCGACGACACCATTTCCTGTAGTGTATTTCTAACCCCCTCTGACCTCCTTGACTTGGAAAGCTAGTCAGCGGCCTCCAAGTCTGCCACAGGTCTCAAAAGAACTTAACTTTACAAGAGTAAATGTGCTTAAGTTGCTTGCACCTCCCTGCAGCCCAGAGCACCTACCTGATAGTAAGCTCTTTAAGGCCCAGAATTGGGGTTACCAACAGCATTGCAAATGTTGGGCTTAATTCTACAACCAGCTGAGCACTATATGCCTCCAAAACAGCAAAGAACTTCAGCATATATTGAGCACTGTTTGCCTGAAATCTGTGCAAATAAAGTCAAGCCTGTGCTTACATGCTTTCCTAAACAAGAGTGAAGGAGATCCTCAAGCATAAAACAGAACTCTACTGATAAAGCCTTGTAAAGAGCAAGAAAAGCTGCAAGGTCAAGAAGGCACCTCAACCCTGGATGTAGTACAAAAGGAGTTAATTCTTCTCAGAAACAGCTAGTAAAGGGGTTCATTAGACGCCTACAAAGATACTTTTCTGTGGTACAGTCTGACATCAGTGGAAAAAGATGAGATTCAGAAACTCATTATGCAGTCTACCAAACAGCAAGCAGATGGTAACAACTTTTGATCATCACCAACCTACACTCACTTCAAATTGATAATCCAAGAATGAAAACCTCCATATATCCTCCAGCAATTCCCTGGGCTTGGCATGGTTCTACAAGCAATAGCAAAATGCTATATTTATATTACATCTCCCAGTAAAAAAGACAGAAAAGCAAGCATTACATTAAAAAGGCAGTGATACCTGGAGGGCTGTAGGGAAACTGAGCAGTGTTTCATGGCAATTGCTTTAAAAAGGATAGTGGGAATAGCATAATTTCTGCTTGTTATTTAAACAACTGGGTTTTAACAGAAAAGTCCATCCTTGTCAAAGATTTACTGATTGTTCTGACGTTTCACAGAATGGTGCCCTCCTCCTATGACATTCAATAGCATCTTTACATATTCATGAGGCAAAATTAATGCAATTATTATGCTCAAGGGGATTAGAAAATCACTGCAAGCATTAGGAAGGAATTTGCCTTCTGCCCATATACAGCACTGCAAGGCTGGTCAAATGTATTATTAACAATGTCATTGTCTGTCTCTCAACCATCTGATACTGGTTACCACTAGAGACAGAATATCAACTCTGATGGACAAATAGCCTGGTATCTTATAGAAGCTCCCACTGTGCTGCGTCTGAAACAATGCCTCCACCTCTCCCTTTCTACATGGAGCTGTTGTAAATCCCAATCAAAAGTTGGAAAATGTTGCCAAAATAGAACAAGACAGATCTTAATAATACTGTCCAATAATGCAACAGCCCTAATTTAGGGAGGATCATTAATCTGCAGAGAACCAACACGTGTTACAAATCATGCACCAAACCCCTCCATCACCCCCGGATTAATATAGCTCGGTTTGCTCTGGTGGAAGGCAAACCACATGGAACAAAGCATGATGGATAATGCAATGAAACCTGGGGAGAAATAAAGGGGAAATAATGCAAAATGAGAATTTCACATCCCTCTGATGCTGATGGCGTGTCTCGGACACGGTCCCAACACGGTCACTTCGTCTATGGCTGTACCTCTAAAGAAGGAACAGATATGGGCTTTGTTTCCTCTCCTTCCCACCACAATGCCAGTGGCTCCTGTAATTACCAGCAAGAATGGCAGTATCTGATGCTCCCTTGAAAATCTCAGAGCCCAGAATTTGGGATAAAACAGAGCTTGCAAGTTCTTGTTTATAATTAAATACAATAATGAAGGACACTGTTAAACCATCCCTGATGTGAAGGAAAGTTTGAAAACTTGACAGCTCAGAGAATAAAAAGTGAAGTTAAAAGAAATCTGAGCACTTTTATTTTAAACCTCATTATCTGCAAAATCCCTCAATGGTCTGGAGATGCATTGTTGCTGTTGTACATCAGTCCATCTGCATTGTTTCCAGGGAGAATAATGCAACATAGCACTAAATAGGTAGTGATAAAGATCCGTGCTCATTTTGGATGAGGATGTATGCATGATACACCTACTAGATTACCTCAACAGCAGCAAAAGCACTCTTCCCTTCTGCCTATCTCCTGCTATAACATAGCAAGGCTATGAGCATCCCAGGACTTCTGCCCTGGCACAGGTAACATCTCCCTCAAAACATTCCAACCTTGTGGCAGGGTTTTTTTTAAACCACAGATTAAACATCTAATGAAGCCTCACACCACATCTTATCAGAGACAGAGCGGGGGTGGACAGGGATATTGTGTATCTGGGGAGTAGAAGACAAAGCCAGAGCTGCACAGCTTCCCACTCACTCCTGCTGCTCATCGGCATCAGCTTTCATAAGTTAATGGAAGATGCTGTAATCGTCAAAGCTGGGACCAAATCGATTTCTTTTGTTCATCTCTTGATGCTTCATCCCTTTACCATTGTGAAAACAACAATGCAACAGTTTCACAGCCCCTCGCCCTGATATCCTCCATGCAATCCCCCCCTTCTGCACTAACCATACAGTATTCAGCTAACACCCAAAACCAGACAGGGTCAAGGGATACTGTGCGGTCACATACAGCCCTTTGTCCTCAGCACCTGGTTCAGGCTTGTCCCCATACACAACGTATTCTCTCTTGCTTCATCCAGCTTTCTGGTTTTCAGTGGCACAGACAGTTGGAGGCTTCCCTTGGCACAATGTTGGGCATCCAAAGTTACTGTACTGAGGTAAAACACATCTCTGAGATTCGGCTTGAAGTTTCCTTCCCACTGAGCCAAAACCACAAGCTCCATCCTAAATCTACCAGCTTCAAAAGGAGTTCTCCTGCATATGCATGTGACTTAACGAAACAAGGGAGCAGGAATATATCCTCTGTACTGAATCAGTGCTTTCCATGATAGACAAGACAATGCTAATCACCAGTAATCTGAATAACAGCAATTCTTTAGTGAACGGGGGTTCAGCAGATTTTCACTGCCTATAAGCACCCCCCATTTCCTACTGCCAAAACACAAAGTCACCTGTATAGAGGCATTGGAGGAGAGCCTAAAACAAGCAGCACAAAACAAATCCCACCCCTCCCCATCACTTCAAACACACAAACAGAGCGAGGAATGCAGAGCAGAAGCAAGGCATCAGTGTGCATGCTCCGAGCCCTTTTAAGAGCAAGGGAGCACATGGGCAAACAAATACACCATCTTCCTGCAGCGGCTCCAGCTGCCCTCCCATGACGCATCGCCTGTCCCTCCGGCATCAACCCCCTTCTGCCTCCCTCCATAGCCCCAGCTGCTATGAGAGCAGTAACTGCCCCTTTGGGGATGGGGGGATGGAGGAGACAGCAGGCGTGAACGGAAAAGGAGGAGGGGTGAGGGGAATGGAAGCTGAAAATGCACACAATCAGATTTGCCCATCGGTGGTTTCAAACAATCAAAAAGGCTGCTTTAGCAGTTCCAGTGTGGGAGAGGTAGGGTGCGTGCATGGGGGAGAACAAGGGGGAAAAGGAATCAGCCTGTGGAAGGGAAAAGAAACGAAGCATCTCTGCAACATGATGTCACGCTGTCTGCTTTCAAGTCCCCCAAACAGAAAGGAGCAGCAGCAGCAACCAACATGGACTCCAGATTTAATCTGCCTTGAAAGCTTATGTCCCCCGTGGTAGATTTGCTCGGCAGACCTGTGCCGAGCACAGCACGCACGCCCCTTCCACACACATCCATGCACACACGGCTCATACAGACACGGAGGGGAGAGGAAGAGAGGCATCAGCAGAAGGAACAGGAGAGTAACACTAACCTGGTAGCCATTAGGGACCGTAGTGCAGCGCGGAGCAGCTAGGAATTCATTCATTCATGCACTCGTGCGTGGCGGGGGGCGAGCGAGGGTGGGCCAGCAGTGAGGTGGGAGGGTACTCACCTCCTGCACCATCTCAGAGCCCTTCCCGAAGGGAACAGGGAGACTTGGGGTACAAGGGGCTCCTCACGCGGAGCCCCATCTCTCAGCATAGTGCTGGGGCTCCTGCCATGGCTCAGCCTCCCTTCCTCCCTCCCCACTGTGTGTGCTGATGGTGGCTTGTGTGGCTCGGCCCCTGCTGCTCTCCCCCCGTCGCGGCTGGTTCTTTCACACGCGCACAGCAGCACACACACGCGTGCGCACGCAGACAAGAGCTGCTGCTTTACATAATGCAGCCCCCTTCATGCCTTTCATTATTCCCCTTCTCCAGATAGAACAGTGGGGGGGGGGACCTGCAATATCTCCCCAGTGTCCCCCTATTATACCTGTCCCTTTCAGATGCTGCCCATCAAGTCTGGCAAAGCCGACAAGCGAGGATCCTACAGGTTGAGGAGACCGTCCTCATCCTCGCTGTGCGCACACCGGACCATTCACGCACATGGGAGAAAGTTTGGAAACCTGGGAGCGTGTTGATGCAGGAACAGTAGGGGAAATTAAACCCTAATTAACTGGTGGATTATCTAAACCGAGTTAAACACTGTGAGGACACACTCGCTCGGAATTAAGGTGACCTCAACTCTATTTAGCTTGCTTCATCTAGAAAGGTTCATTTGGTTTCATTTTTCATGCCTATCCATGTGCAAACAGGCCTGGGATTTTAAAAGGCAGGTTATCAAGCCAACTTTACAACCCTAGAGCAGCATTAGTATATGGTGTTTCATTAGGAGACATACACATCACTTTAAAAACACACACCCACTCATGGACATCTTTATCCCAGAATAAGAAGGTTTCAGTCCCTCTCAAGGGCTCTCACAATACAGTATAAACTCCATAGGCTGAAGGATGGAGGCCCTTTCCCTTCTTTTGTTGCATTTTACCCATTCCTTACACAGAGGTGACCATTCTCTCTTCACTTTAGAATCAATCACAGCTTTCATGCTAACATCCCCAAAAAGCATCTTTCCAAAAGGCTGATTATCCATCATTTCATTATAATCAAAATCAGTGGGAGCAGGAGATGCTCTGCACTTGAGAATCAGTGCTCAAGCAGACTCCTGCCACTATGCAATTCAAATGCTGCACATGATTTTAAATGGAAAACGCTATCACCATACATGCCTTTATCCAGGCAGTACAACAGTACCATCCTCTTGTTCGTATTACTCAAAGAATACACATAGATGCACATGGGTTCATTGTGTATATGCCACTATTCTCACAAATGCATTGCCCCATTAAGAGAGCCATCAGCATCCTCTTTGTGCCATGAGGGACCGTAGCACTCTCTCTCTTCACCTTCTCCATTTACAGTGCTGCCAATGACAAGCATTTAAAATACATCAACTTTCACCCCAAACACAAACTTGGCACACAAAACCTAATTTCATCTAAGAAAAGCTGGTTTTCATACCTCTAATTCCATTACACATTTGTTCAGGTTCTGTTCTCGAGGTTTTCAGTTAAACTTGTGTTAAAATGAGAATATTTCTCGTGTAGTTCCATGTTTACAGGCGTTGGAGATTTACAAGGAGTACCAAACAAAATGAATCTGTACCAAAATCACAAGAGCTGACAATGTATCTGTCGCTTTATCCAGCGACATCTCACTTTAGGCTTTAAATCTGCAAGTCCCCATAAGGATGGAGCTTTCTAGCTGCATGGAAATGAACAGTCTCTAACAGGAGAAGTTGTAAAGCTAAGTAACAACTGGCAATGAAATGGTTTTGTCCTCACACACATTGACCTTCTGCCAACACAGAAATCTCTCTAAAGTTTGCAATGCCTTCTTCTCAAGGCTCTAACCTTCAATTCACTGGACCAGATTCCAGTGTTTATGGGTAAACCTGGTGTGTTTGCAACTGAGAAACCCATGTCTTGTGGTCCTCACTGAAAACATTGAAGCACTTCTCCAATACAAACCTAAGCACGAACAAGAATACATCATTATCCAGTCAGAAAACTCAGCGTGAGCAGCAGAGCCACTAGAACTTGCACCTTGGGTTTTCTTTTTCATACATGACCATTACAAGCTTCAAATGGTTACAAAAGCTTGTGAACTGGTGCACTTACAAACATGTTTAAAGAAAATAGCATGTAACATACAAACTTTCCCATTCCCTGTGTCCAATGCAATGGTATCTCCACACCCAAGGATGGTGTGACTCCCACTGAAATGTACCTGGTTTCAACACATGAACAATGTGGATAAACTGGACAGGGTTCAGATAAGAGCAACAAACAGTGAAGGCAGTGACACTGAATCCATCCAACACAGACTGGAGGGCAAGGAATGAAGAGCTTTATATGATCACCTGGAACAGGAGTTTGATAATAGCAGGTAACAGATGAAAGTGCAACAGTACCAAGTGCTGAAAGACAAGAAAGAGGCATTTTTGGATGTAAACAGAACTAACCACTGTAACTAATTCAAGGCTAGATTAGCCATCTGTGGCAAACAATATTATGCAAGGTTTTATGCTTTCCTAAATGCTGTTCTGTATCTCAAGCAAAAATCAGTTCAGGAGAGTCTTACACCTTGCATTCAACGGGGCTTTCACAGAGATATCTGAATGGTCTCATTTTGTTTTACAGCCTATGAGTCTTTCAGTGCTTATTTTTCTTATGGCCTTCAAAGATGTATGAAGATAGTTGGAAGTGTCTCAGCCTCTACACATTTTGGCATGACTGAATGACTACCAAGGTCTGAACAAGATACTACTTTCCTAAGTCACATGAGAGCTATGCTGCCCTAAAAGCTGTGAGGAAATTCAGTCTAATGGCTACTTCAGATTTGGAAGCCTAGAGAACACTGAGACCCAAAGCAAAAGTGGTAGGATAGATTCAATACAGGAGTTTAAGACCTACCCATTCTTCAGACTGTCAGGAGAGAAGATGAATAAAATGAGAGTTCTGCTTCCAAAAACACTGCGAGAGCAATGGTAGAAATGCAGGACTTAGAGAAAAGCTTCTTAGGTTTATCTGGGATAGCATGCAAGAGGCAGAGTTATGGGTAATTTGAAATATCATGCCATGTATCAAAAGCTTTACAAACTGTATCAGATCCACAAGGGTCAACCCAGGGTTGCTTGCACATATGTCTCTCAGCCTTTGCCCTGGTACTAAAGAATCCAGACAAGCACTAGGGCATTATTTCATGGGTGAATGACAGCTTTAGGAGTGAGTGGTGAGCTATCTGTGCCATGACACGGTCATACACCACAGCCTTGAATACCAACCCCTACAGCAAGGTGGAAAGTCATACATCAGGAGCACTCCCTCCCAGGATGCTCTAATTCAGATCATGCCTATCTATGGCAGGTTCTCCAGCAGAAGCCATACCTTTACTGCCTGCTGGAGGGCTGGTTTCTGCTTTGCTGTCTCAGAGCCAACCGTAACACAAGCACACTCATGCATATTGCATCTCTCAGGTGAGAGGAAACAATGCATTGTCCGAGTCATTAAAGCCCAGGGCTGATGATAGATACACACAAGACAGTCCAGTGACTGAAGATCCAGGCCTACAGAGCAGCAGGTAGGTTTGAGATAAACTCGTATCTCAAACTCGTACGGCTTACCCTCCCTGTAAGCCATACCAGTGATAGGGAAGCAAACAGCAGTCTTTCAAAGTCTGTCTGCAAAGCGTTTGGGAACATGGGCTTGAAAACACGCAAGGTTTTTTGTTTCCCCTTCCTAATAATTCTTTGTTCAGTTTTGATACACTCTAGTTTGAAAGCTTAAAGGATTTAAACAGTTATTCCCCAACATCTTTACTTTTCAGCTGAGCTCAGAACAGAACCAGGGACACTTACACTTTCATAGTACTTTTGGCCTTGTCTTCAAAGACATAGCAGAAACGTACAAGAAAGCGTGTCCTCAGGGAAAACTCATAGTGCTGCAGCCTCAAGATCTCGAAATAGGATTAGCATTAGTGGTTAACTGATGCAGCTGGGTGGTAATTACTACTTTGCACATGTTGAATATTTCTGCTCATACCACTGTTGAAGCACAGAAGTTGCTTTTTCCCTTAACTATGAAGATACAGGCTTTGCTTTTGAACGCACAACATTGTACAGGGTGAGTTCTCTGACTGGGATGTGTGGTCCTGTTTGCTGGCTCCCGCTCAGACCATGGAGCATCCCTCCAGCGTACAGAATGGGTGCTATTCTTCAAACCCCACAGTATTCTCACCCTATTAAGCAATAAGGAGCACTGCCATAACTCTTCCTTCTCCCTCCCATAGAATGAGCTCCTAGATAGGTACCAGATCAAGCAAAAAGCATTTTAGAGAACTCTGAGCTGACAATGGCATTTTCATGGAGCAGGATACAGTGGCTGCTAAGAGCACATGGATTCCTACAGTAGTGGGGGATGGAGGAGGCAGGCAATCATGTGCTCAAAGGCATGGAGAGGAAGAGGGGGAGGAGGAGAACAAGGAGAGAGAGAACAAAGTGTCAACATCTTAACTGGGACACACAAAGAGCCAGTTCTTGGTAAGAACTTAATCCAGGATTAACAAGAGGTCAGCTACCTCTGCAAGGAGACTGCACTAAAAGGAGCTAATTAGCTCTCCTTAATTGCACAAAAGGAGCCACACAGAATTCAAGGCATTCACAAGGAGCAGATCCCACCTCACCTAGGAAACATGGCCCTACCTGTTGTCCTCAGCACCACGCTCAAACAATCAGCGTGTGGAAAGCCAAAAGCAGGCAAGGTGAAAGGACGTTAGCAAAGAGTGTGCGGGGAGTTAGGCTCAGCATCAACAAGTGAAATGGCTGAGCAAGAGCTGGAGCCTACATCACACAGGACAAACACTTTTAGCATGGCCAGTGTATTTCCAGACAGCTTCTTCAGCAACCACTGCCATAACATGTGGAACTGCCCAAGATCCCTATAGTAACTACAGCTATTGCTTTCATAAACATCCCAATTTAGGCAGGCATTGCACCCTGGGCAGAATAAAAGGAGAGCACAAAACAGATGCATCATGGACCATAGACAGGTAATAGCCCCTGGTGTGGAAACTGGGATGATGCAGTGGAAAAGGGGGGCTGAACTGACCTTCCAGAAATTCTCAGACTTGAGTTTCTAATCATATATTACAGAGATATATTACATATCCCTAAATCCTCTGCCAGCTTCTACTCGATACTAAATCCATCTCTTGTTTTCCTCCGAAACCATGATATGTTCTATTCTAGCTCACTGATGATAAGCTGGTGCATATTTTACCTCAGAAGCACTTGTGCTGCTGACAGTCAGCATGCCTGAAAATGAAGAATAATAAGCACATCAATAACTTTAACTGATTTCTCCAAGATCAAGCACTAATAAAAGTAATTCCAGTACTTATCTGGTTTAGAGCACCGTGCTGAGGGCTGGGCAGGTTGTAGGCAGACAGGGCCCTCACCGTGAGAAGCTTACAGCACAAGACTTTGCATTGAAAGGCACAAAGACAAAGAGGCTGCACTGATTTCAAGCCCTGCTGCAATCAAGGGAGGCACCTTCGACTCCCAGGGACCGAGTGCATCCCAGCTCCATGCCCAGCTTGAGAGAGGATGAAGAGAAAAGCAAAACAACAGGTTGACCAGGGGACAACTATCACACACACACAAAGGGAAATAGCAAGAGAAACAGGAGATCACCTATTAGTTACAGGTCCCTGTGGAATCATTACAGTAGTACCTCCATTATCCGTGTATCCTTCTTTTCTTATCCCTTCAGGATGGAGTTGAATATCATGCCATTGTGCTTCCCATTACATTGTGGAGGTAGCCACCAGGGGACAAGCAGCAGCAAAACTGCACCTCAAACCCAACCCAAACACATCACGTTCTTGGCATACCACTCCAAAGATGACAAAACCACATCCCACTCTGCTCCCTCAGATATGCTGCTCCTATGCAAGCTCAGCACAAAGAGAGAATTCCCTGACAGCTGGATAAAGCTTCAATAGCTGCCATTGGGAAGAGCAAAATGCACATCGGCTGCTCTGTGACAGGAGCTGGGCTCCGGTCTCCTGGTACAGACATGCCCCACTCCAATCCCTCCACCACCCCTCTGCTCCTTATTCCACACTGCACTGAGCTGAAACAGCTCAGACCTGTGAGTAGATTTATGTAAAGAAGGAAGAGGAAAAGGGCCCTAAAAGGGCCTGATGTTTGTCTAGCACTGGCTGGTGCAGTGTGCACTTCTACGTCATGTCATTCAGTTACGCCAGCTTCACCATTCCCCTGGACTGTTCCAATCTGTTTATCCCAACCAAAAGCAGCCTCCTAAAGCCTTCCTCCAAAGCACTACCCCAGTCTCTACCTTCAGACTCCTGATTTTCAATCCCAACACCCATTCACACACATTGGATTCTTTCCCACTCTCACCCACTGACTTTCTTAACCTTCCTTGACACTCTTCCAGGATGGGTTCAGATTCCTGTTATCTGCTGGGCTCACCCAGAGACTCACTAACACTAAAACAGCAAACTCATTGCAGCCTCTACTTCCATGAATACAGAGCATTGCTCCACCAGAGTCTTCTCCCCCCACACTCTCATCCCTTCCACCCAACCCTCTGTATTTCCATCCCAGCCCTGCACTGCATCAGGGAATCCTTTTTCCTGAGGAACTGCCTGACCTCAGCATGCACACACAGACACAAAGGAACCTGCATCCACAGGAAGGAGTCCTCCTGCCTGCCTGGGAGACGAGAAACGAAGAGCTCAATGATGGCATCGCCACCTGTTAGCACATCGCATTGCCCGGGGTGAAGCTTCGCGTCTTCCCTGCTCCTCTGCTCTCCGGTTCCGAAACCACCATTTAAACCGCAGGCAGAAGCAGTTCTGCTGGGAGAGAGACCATTAAACCAGGCAAGAATCTCACTGCTCCGATGCATTTTATGCTCTCAAAAGTGGTTGACAAAAAGATTCCTCGCTCCGATAACGGCTTGGCATGGCTGAAACAAAGCCTTCTTTGCAACTGGCTACCCAGCTCTGGCATCTGAACTGGCTGCTGCCCACTGGAAAGAAAAGCTCCCACTGTCTCTTTAAGAATGCCCTGTAGCCCACATTGCTGGAGCTCAGTTAACCCTGGCTGCTCCTCACTCCAGACACTGATGTCAGCTATGAGATATCAGGACCTCTTCCTTTCTCCCGCTCTTACCTACCTGTTCTACTGTCCTCATACAGCTTCTCCACGCTGTTGCACATCCCTGACACCCCAAGCATTTTTGCAGGGGCACTTTAGAAGAGCTTTATTAAATACCCCTCTAATCCCCATTATAAAAGCCACCAGGGAGTGCTTCTGTGATGACAAAGGAGCACAGCAGTCAGCATGGACCAATGCATCCCAATTACCTCTAAATTCAACTTCCTTAGTCCCACAAATCACTCTATTTAGTCATTTCTACATCTTATCTTGCTGAGCTGGAGGGACTGTGCAGCCTTCTCTAAACCTTATCAGGCACAACATAAACCATCTACTCCCCTAATACAACAGCAGGCAGCACAGCCAGCAAGAGGAGAAATATTTGTCTTCAGCACAGGGGTATTTCCAAATATAAACTCTTTGAAAGGGCAACTTCTACAGAGGGGTTAGAAAGCACAGAAGGTAGCAATGTGACTCATATTGAAAGTGTTTATAAACACACATACAAAAGCCTACCTCACAAGCAATATAAACAGAGACCGTGATTCTCTTCTGGGCAAAGCATAAAGAATGCTGCCCTACCACTGCCCTTGATTTTGTACCTACTCCAAACAGGTATAAGGGAGGAAACACAAAGTCAGGCCCAGCAATACACAGAAAGCAAGCAAGCAGCGCAGCTCCTCAGTGCGCAAGGTAAGAGCACAAAGCAAATGAGACATGTTCTTGCAACATGATATAGCAGCAGGAAGGACTAATGTGATTGAGAGCTGCGTAAATCCGATCAATCACTTCTCATGGAAGCTGGTGAAATACGTGCTCTGTATGATCAGTTAATCTCTACCACTAACTTTATTATGAGGGTGCTGTCATATAATCAGAAAGCTATTCTTACAGAGAAACAAGTTCAAAGGATAGCAACAAAAACATCACAATATTCATGAGGCTCATTTATTAAAAGAAACTCGAAGGGCAAACAAAGTGAAGTGGTCAACAAGTATTTGAAGAATGTAAACATCAAAGAGAAAGAGAAGCAGTAGTAAAAGGTTTTATAACAACAAGCAATGCGATTCTATTCAGTTGTGGGAAAAAACTAGGCTGAAGTCAAATCTGTGCAGCCAAGAGCATGAGAGAAGTGGTATAAACTCATTCACTTGTCATGTTTATAAACAGCATTAGGTAACCATTAGTAAAGACAAATCATTAGTAAAGACAAACAGCAGGGAACTGTCCTGCACTGGCAGGAGTACAGATTAATGCCTCAATTCCATCAGCCTTTTTTCCTGTCTCTAACTCTGCTTTCCATAATTTTCCTAATATGCAGCAACCCAGCCCAATGGAGCAAGGCCCTTCTTTTAAAAGCCTCTCTCACTGTCAAACAATACAATCTTAGATCCATTTCCAAAATCATGTATACTCTCACCTGTCTTTAAGACAGAAACCTGGAAGAATCAATGGGAAACCTGTTGGAAATGTTGGGGAAAAATAACTTAACAGGCATTTGAAGCAATGATGTAGTTTTACTGCCTTCAGCCAGCCGCTGAATATTGCTCAGCTTCTCTAAGCTCCAACCCCTAGACACATATCTGCTTTCACAGCCTGCAGTTAAACAACAGTTCATCTCCCAAACCTCATTCTTAAAATGTACATCAGATTGAAGGCCACCACATGAGAACTCTGCTTTTTAAACAGCTGACAGCTCTATAAAAACATAAATTCCAGGTCTGAGGGCTGCACAGCCACAACCCCATCTCCTCATGAGCAGAGGGAGGGCACTGCTTTCAGAGCTCTATAGCTGCTTTATTTCTATTCCTAGAGGGTCAGAAATACACCAAAATTACAGCTCTAACGTACTGCCAGCTTTCTAAAATGCCTCTGTCTCCAGTGCAAACCTTTTAATTCACAGCACTTCGTGTGTCATCACTACACAAGGATGAGACCTTGCAAACGTGGAATCCTCAGACCTTGCCATCTCTTTCTCCTGTCATTTAAACACAGGCTTGTTTGCTTAGTGCTTCATTAAAGGAATGACTCTTGTTAAAGAGAGCTGTTATTACACTAAAGATAAACCCCGTTAATTTGGTGCCTTATATCATGTGCATATGTGGATGTTTTATTCTGTTACCAAATCTTTGCTGCTTCTGAATATATACCTCCTCCTTCCCTCCCCAAGTCTTTTTCATTCAATTCATTTTCTCCTCCATTTCCCTTCTTGCAGTTTCAAGGCCTGAAATTAGGTGTAGTCAAGCCACATTCTTCCAAACCTGGTATTCCAAGTGGTTTGAAAAGGATTCAAAATACATACCCTAAAGATATATTCCCCCCTCCCACCAACCCAAACCCAAATTCCTCCTTCTCTGCTCCTTTTCCATATGCATAGAGTGGCTGTGACATTGTCAGATGAGAATGGCAGCATTTACATCATATGTTAGTTGAAAATAAGCAGAGCATCTCCCCCCAGGGTCACTTGGCTGTGTCCACAGAGAGCATTCTGTCCAGGAAAAATGCTTACGGAGAATAAACCTCTGGAAATATAAAGTATAATCAACAGCATAGACCTAACATTGACCAAATGGAAAACTTTACTAAAGGAGAGGCTCAGGGAATGTTCCACCATCTTGTGTTCAGCTCTGCAAGAACATATTGAAGTTGCAGGAGGGGAAGAAAAGCTACTGGTTTATGTGCAGCACTTGTTTGGGTTGGTTTCCATTTCCCTAACTTTGATATTTTATATTTGGACACTATTATTACTATTATATCTCAATTTATACAATTTCCCTTCACCAGAGTCAAAATACTGAAATTAGCACTCACCATTCATAATAAGTATTAATTATAATAATAATAATAATGGCAGCCTGCCATTAAGATGCACTTTGTGACCAGGACTGAAATCAGAGGCACACAAGGGAAGATTCAACCACAAACACACTGCTTAATCAACCAAAGGAATACCACTAACTAGTTTAGAATAGAGAGCAAAGAAGAGTCTTGCTCCCAAGAGGAATTGCAGTTGACAAATGTGATTAAGCAAAAGAGATCTCGACCAGGACGCAGCAATTCTTGCATAATGTGCCACAAGAGCTTCGATGGCAGTATTTGGCTCTTTCAGACCTTACCATACCCACTTGTTGAGCAGAATAGCCTTGATCAAGTAGAAACATTAAGTACCTGAGTGTTTCTCTTTAGTTCAACAGAACTATTAACACATGCAGGCTGAATCACAAGCTTACAAAATGTGGAACACTGTTCAACATACCATTTCTAGCTCTTGTTACATGTAAATATCAAACTGTTTTAGCGAGAGGGAGCGCAAAGGATGAATGGCATAGCAATACATATATTTGCATATACTATATAGCATACTATATACAAATGGGGTATTTTGCAGTCAGGGAACCTGGGGCAGAGGCAAGATTGTGATACAAGTGGCTAGTGACAGATTAAGGCTCAAAACTGGCTTCTTGTGACTTCCAGTTCGAACAGGCAGCTCCTTGCTTCTCATTTGAAGGGAGCAAGGAGTTAAACAGCTTGGAGAGTGGAAAAGAGAACCTGCTATATTTTACCTACAGCCTCTTCTCAACTCAATTTGCCTCTTTCCATGCTTTTTCCTCCTGCATAACTGAGGAAAAGAACCTCTATAGAAGCCTCACTGCAACCTCATTCATCTCAACTTAAGGCCCTGAGCAAGCAGTGGCTGCAGAATTCCAGACGAGTTCCCAAGCAGTTTGCCCTTCACTTGACATTTATGAGGCTGCTGAAGGACCAGAGAGAGCACAAGGTGATTTTACCCGCTGATAAGCAGAAAAGGCCATTTTAGAGCAAAACAAATGATGAGGATTCAATTAGCCAAAATAATCTGCAGCTCAAGGAGAGATGCTGGGTGTTGACTCTGCAAAGCACAATGTCTTCATGGTGTAACTCAAAAGAGCTCTTCTACCTCATTGCCCTCAGAAAGGTTTCAGTAAGCACATAGGCATGTATTAGAGAATAAAATTACAGATGGTCATCCAATTTTAAATCAAAAACTGATGCCAAAACCATACCACGTAACAAACAGAAAACATGAAAGGGCTACTTCTGCATGTCTATCATCACACAGAGCTTCAGCAAACCAAGTCTCAGAGCAAGGGCTTCATACTGACTCGGGTTTTCTTCAAATAGCCTCCTTCCACTGTAATTTTATATATATATATTTTACTAAAATAGTCGCTTCACATGTCCTTTATACCATATTACCACTGAAGGTATTAATTCAGCATGGCAGTCCAGGACAAAAACTGGTAATGAGCTGATCTTGGTTCTATTTCTGGCTCAGTGATTGCGAGTACAGTGAAGTACGTGCAAGGTTTTTCCTTGACATTTGTGCACTTGGATTAGGCTCCTAATTGCTTACTAGCACTTCCCACTACTGAAAAGCCCAGAGAAATTAGCACAAAACCTGCTGTGAACCACTTCACCAAGCTATGAAACCATTTACAAAATAGATCTATCGATACTCCTCAAAGTTGTTCTCTGGGTCACCTTACACAGCATCGTAATGGTTCTTTCTGTTGAGAGAAAAGGATAGAAACTGTATTTTATGGACAGAGGTTCAGCCAAAATGGTCAGAATATTCTGGATGCAGAGAGAGACAAGTGACCTGTTAATATGGTTTCCTCTTCCTGCTGCATCGACAGCAACTGGGAACATTCTGAATCCTAAGATCCATTTGCAGAATTTATAAGGAGGAGTGAAAGCCTCTCCTTTCCAAAACACTAGCACCGTGTTGATATGTAAGTGTGTCAGCTCTGATGGCTTTCAGCAGAGGATTATCAGCACCTATTTCTTCCTTCTGAATAAAAAGCACAAAGAAGAAATAGGGAGATGAAGAAGAATCGATGAAGACGGGAGAAAAGAATACTGAAATGTAACATTTCAACCTGTAACGTGAAGGTTGAAGAGCACAAAAGGCACGACAGCACAATTATGTAACTTCAATGGAACTATATTGCTAGTCTTCTCCAAAAAAATGAGGAAAAATTGATTTGGAAATCCATCTTTCATTTGCAATATAATAGAACAAAGTTCGTGTTCACTGCACACAGTAGCTCTTTGCAGTATCGATATGAAATTGAAAGTAATTTAAACAGCTTCATCATTTCACTATGCAGTTATGGAGGCAAGAATCCCAAACACTTGCGTTGGTCACCTTTGTGTATTATGGCAAGCAGTGATTCTCTACAACACAGGACACATTCCTCCTGGCCCTTTTTCACCAACCCTTCAGTTTAGATTCTGAAGTCATCACAGGACTACAGCGTAAAGACTGTGTATATGATAGTGCACAAACCTCCTCCCTTCCTTCTTAGACACTTGTGGCCCCAAGACACTGACACATCAACTGAAAGAGCAGGTATCATTGCCTGCACTCCCGAAGTGTCAGCCTTACAGCACACACAACTGAAACTGCCTAACGTTAATCTTCACTGCTCCCTGACATCAAACGGCTTCTAATTTTAGCTCTGCTGTTCTGTAACCCTACCTAGTTCCCATCCCACCCCCACAACTATATAATAGATCCTCCCTTCAGATAAGTAGGGTGTTGGAACATTGAGAGGGTTTCTTTTCTCACCCACAGGCACTAGCAGAAAAATGAATTACAGATTTATTTTTAGGCAGAGCCTTTGGCCCTTATTTTCTCTGTAGGTTCCCTATAGCAGGCTCTGCGGCTTAGAAATATTCCAACCAACAAATCAGCACAAGCAGTGCACAAGGAACCACAAAAGGAGGAAAAGCAGATGAGCAGACTTTTGTTCAGTATCCCATTTATGGGATATCAAGTTCAGCCACCAGCTTGCTCTTATCCCTGCAAGACTCCTTAGTCATTTGATTGCCATTTTTCATAAAAGATCCAAATTAGTATCCATCTACACTGGATTATGCACTCCTCTGACAAGGAAGAAGGCTAATGGTGAGCAGCACTGCCTAAGATATATGGGGAGGGAAAGCTGCCCACCCTGCTGTTGTAGTTTCTGCCTTTCTGAAGTTTAAAGCTCAGGGCCTGGCTTATTATAGCCCCTAAGGACCCATGAGATAACAGTGATGTAAGGCTGGAAGCCGAAGTTCCCTCTTGCAATGCCACATCACAACATAAAGCCATATACAAGGGTATAAAAACATTATGCTGTGACATGAAGATAACCTATTAGACCAAGATACTAGGCCCTGACTAGCCAGATGCATGTTGTCTTATGGCAATAACAACATACTAAGGGACTGCAATATCATTTCTGATACCAGGATGTTGTATAGAACAGTATGATGCTGCACTGGTACATCAGGATCTTGCGTCATGTTTTGATGTCATAAAGAGATGACGGTTACACATCAGTGTTCTGCTGTACTGCAGCGTACTGTGACCACCTAATGACTCCATGGTACGCAGCTATGCCGTGATATGACACCAGATGGTGATGAGATCATTTTGGGCAGAATTAGGTGGCGTACTGCAAAAAACGCATGACATCGTATAGAGATCAGCACATTGTCTTGTGCCAAAACAAGCCTGTGCCGAGACTCAGAGGTGGCCAGAGGTTCCCCCATAAGATGCACTATGTTATTTTGAGCAGCCTAACAGCATGAAATGAATGGGTGGTCTAAAAACAGGCAAGAGCAAGTCTTCTTCCTAATGGTCAGAGCGGGCTGCTCCTGCTGACAGCATTCTGTCCCTGTGCTACTGCCCTTCCTGGTACAGAGAGAAATCATGTGTCTGTCTGAGAACAGCTCCATAAGGAAATCTGCATTAACCCCAGCAGTGCCAACTAGAACTGGAATCAACACTTCTACAGCAAGGATGAAAAGATCTGCTGTGCATTTGATGTGATTTTCTCTTTAGATAAATACTAACCCTATAAAGCCATTTCACTGCAGATATTGGAGGCTGTACAACCCATGTTAAAGTACCCTAACCAAGTTTGACAAACAGCAAAGTGTATTCTATACTTAGATCTGTGCCTCTCTAGAACTATGCTAATCAGTCCAGTAGTGACAAACACATATACTTGGGTGTTTAAGGACTTGAAATAACATCCTTAACTTACCCTTCTGTGCCTGGATACTGCAGCACAGTCAGATAAATAAAACTGCCTGCAAACATCCTAGAGGTGAAACACAGTAACTACTGCATAGTCCCAAAATGCTGTATACTTCAGTTAAATAAGGCGAGCAATCAGACCACTTGACTTGTTCCTCTTTGGGATTCAGAGGATGAAGGGAGGATGCTGGAGAGATAGCTCAAGCAGGGTTTGGTTAGCACTCTCACAAGTATCTCCAGGGGAGTAGATGAGGACCTTCACTGCACTCCCCAGCAGAACACAGCACCCAGGGCAGCATTGTGCCCCCAGGACCCTGAGACAGGGCAAACTCAGAGATAAGAGCGTCACCTACTGAATCACTGCGGCATTTCAGCTAGCACAGGAGTAATCTTCTTATGTCCCCCATAAGAACCTACCAGCCTCACTTGCTCAGCTCTGAATCTGACTGAATTAACTGGCTAGCTTCAACCTGGCGTGTTATAAGTGCTGTGATAGAACTGGGTACTCAAAAGCTCACCGGTGACACGCTTAAAGATGTCCAGCGTTGCTCATAGGTAGGTACAGAACCGAATGCAGTGGGGTGCCATGTTATTGCAGATACACATGAGCACAGCATTTCTAACACATGCTTTGCTCTCCCGGTAGTACGCTAAGCTATTATGCAACTCATCAGCTCAACTGCATACCACATAAAGCAGCGAATCAGTGCTCGAGTTGGGTTTTCTTTTTAATTAAAGGAATAAAAAGGGAAGACTTTTGAATGCTAACAGTTATATCACTTGTACAGCCTGTGTTACACATGGCCATGTATATATAGAAGAATTTCAAAGGCTCTCAGGGTAATTAAATTAAAAATAAAATGACAGAAATTAGAGACAGAGATGACCTATTGAGTCATCCCTGGCTCTGGTCCGTCCCCTGGGGCCCAGCACAAGATGCTGCCTAGTGCTGTGCTATGCTGCTTTCATTCTTTACACCGAAAATAATAACAACAGAGGGAAAATAACTTCACTTCTTTCTCACACTTCACAGGGAAGGATCTCAAAGCACTAAATTCAGACTGATGCAAAACGGCACACTGGAGAGGGAGGCTGTTATTTCTATGATGACTTCCTTTTTCATTACAGAGAAAAAGGATTAAGGAATAGAAACAGGCCTTCACATTGCTCCTGTCATTCACTTTGCAATTTCAATCCCAATTACAAAGTCGCATTCCACTGTTAACTATGGAACCGTTCCCATCTGATAAAGTTCTGATTAAATCAGTTTCATCACGCTAATTCAAAGGCGATTTATCCCAACTAAGTCATTTTGACATACCAGGGATTTAAAATAGTTTTGACATACTCAAGATTTTATGTAAACCTTTGTTGGCCTGATTTATATTAGATGTATATATATATAATTTCATCTATATATATTGCATGCATATATATTTACATGCCCATGTAAAATACAAACTTGACCAACAAAAACATTGACATCCAAAGGTCTGAGATACACAAACAGCTTTGCTGACCGCTTTCACCAACACAGTGTTTTCTTTCATTGCCCACTTGTCCAAACCCAGAGACTTTCCCCCCAAAACACCCAGGAACCACCAAAGAATTAAATGAGCACTTTGGTACCTTCCAGGAAGCTGTTAGTTCCCTCGACTCCCAACTCTTAATACGTTATTAGAGCAACATAAGGTGCATCCCCAAAAGCAGCTATTTAAAGGACAAGCCGAGCAGGAGCCATTCCACGCACACCGGATTCAAAACGTTTTCTCCACCTTCCTTCAGGATAAACCTGCACAGATCTATTTAATCTGGGTGCAAACAGACACGGGCTCCAGACGCTCAGGTGTGCGTGCGTGCAGAGATGCAAATTCATGCACAACCATAGCAAAAGCCGGGAAGAGGAGGGGAAGGGGTGGCGGCAGCAGGGAGGAAGATGCAGCCAGACCAGAGGGAAGCTCACGGCATCACGGTCCTGATGCAGAGATGCCCGGACAGGAACGGTCCGTCGTTCCATCTATCCCCACTGACTTCCCCGGCGGCTCCCCCCGAACCAGCAGCCCCGCACTGATGTCCCCCCGGCGGTGCTGCAGTGGCTCCGAGCTTCACAGCGCAGGCACCGGCCAACTTAGCGGAGCGCATCCCTCTCCCCGCCGGCCCCCCCTTCGCCGCAGGGCTGGGAAGGAGGATTTGGGGAAGAGGGAAGGGAGGGGTGAGATCGCGCTCTGCTTACCAGGCGAGCTTGAACCCTTTCATTAGTACAGTCACGATAATCCGATGCCCGTGTCCTTGTCTGCCCACTGACAGCTCCAGAGGTCCCAGGACATATTGGAGCAGACCCGGCCGGCGAGCATCCCCCGGGGAGCGCCGAGCCGCATGCACAGAG
>JANHGB010009633.1:0-44383 GCA_026283785.1 Coracopsis vasa | reverse complement strand
GTCTTCATTCTCACAGTCCCTGCATCTGCCTTCCAAGACTTGGGTGGTGTGGTCAGAGCATTTGCCAGTGAAGACTGGCATACTTGATACTTGGGAGAAGAGACTGACACCCACCTCACTTTCTTTACAACTAGAGTTTAGAGGCATATTGTATATGCTTAGATTAATAATAATCTATCATAGAGCAGACTATAAATTAGATCTCTCAGGCAAGCCTTCATTTCCTAAAGACAGATGTTCCTTTCTGGACATATTTAGTATATATATTATATATATATATAATATAGCATATTTAGTATATGCTAAATACAATCATTTATATGCAATATAATAATTTTATTTTAGAAAGGTCCTTGTTCTTAAACAAGCAAAAGATTTATAGAACAGTATTGATAAATCATTCAAAAATGGTTTATGTATGTACAAATACAGTATCACAGTTTTTATATATAAAATATGTAGCGCTGAGACCCTTGTATATTAATTAGAGGATATTTTTCAACACTGAAGAGTAAAAATAGAAATAAAAACAACAGTTGAACCACCTACCTCACCTTTAGGACTCAGAAAAAAGTATTTATGTATCATTATATCAAATTGATCTCTATGAAATCTTGTAAAGACTTTTCCAGATTTACACACTTGGGACAACTAAGTAAATAAGCATTGCATGACTGTAGGAACGTAACACGAAATGTCTGGAGAAATGCAGTTCATAAAAGAGAAGGTAAATAAATGCAATTTGACCTATCCAGACTTTTCAAGAAACTGGGTATTTTCACCTTCAACCTCTGTAGCATCATCTTTCCCTTTTCTTGTAATGAGGGAAACTAAATTAAAACTGTTGAAGTGTATGTATACCTTTAGAGATTTCTTTAGAGATTATTTAAATCCTCTTACTGGCAAGAGAGGCACAGTATTTTATTTCCTTCAGAACCTTTTGCAAATGATCTTTACTGCCAGTTCTGCCTGCCAAAAATAATTAAAATCCAGAAAAAGTGAAATGCCCTTGGTAGCACTCCTCTGCCTTTGTTTTTTAAAGGTGAGGAGGAAGGTTCACACTTGGCACTTCAGCATCTGCTCATTAAATAGGGATGCTCTGAGAAATCTTTGTTTGCTTAACTACAGGCATTAAGAATTATTGATGAAGAGCCTTAAACCTTTACAGGCTGAAAAAGGCAACAGCAGCTTTAGATGCTCGCCAGCAGGGGTTCCAACCTGCTCTGTTGGTGATCAGCTTCCTGAGCTGAGACATGCCGGCCAACTAAGGAGCTGATCCAGGTCACCTCTCTGTCCTGTCCCATCTCGTGTATTTGCAGCTCACGCAACTACTCCAGCTGAAAGTTGGGTAGCAAAGAGTAAAGACAGGTAAATTGTATTCTTAAGGCAGACTGATCTCTTCTCATTAGACTCTCCCAAGCAGAGGATCCTTTCTCTGTAGAGGAAGTGTCACAACAAGTGTCACAAATACAATGCAAATTATTTATGTATTATTTCTTTATCAGCACAGACTTGTTCTGTTGCATACCAAGACCTGCAAAACAATAAATAGTAGGGGTTTTTGAATGACCTTCTTTTCTAAGTATCAGTTTATGATGTTTTAAACCAAGCCAGTAACTAAGTATCACGCAGCTGCTCGCTCACCACCCCATCGCTTTTCTCCTTCCTGGTCGGGATAGGGAGGAGAACTGGAAGAACATAAAACCCCCAGGGATGGGGAGATGATTTACAGAGAGCTGGATTGTCTATGCCAGATTACGAAAAGTGTGCTCAAAACCTGCAAATGAGTCTCAGCAGCTACCAGTGTTGGTGTAGGGAAGCACCACAGGCAAGGAGAGTATTTGAGACACAGCTTCAAAGCTGGGAAGATCGAAGTAGGTTCCCTTTAAATATTTGCCAAAGGCCCCCCATGCAGTAACCTGTAAGAGAAGAGGAATATTTACATGAACTCAACCATATGTCTTTACCATTTCTGATAGAAGGCAAAGGAAGGCTTTGATTTCCAACACAGAGGTAAAGCTGATTTTGTCTGTGCTGACTCTACAGCATGTAGGCTCCTGAATTCTGGCTTAGTGAGATACTGCTAGGTAATGCTTTCAGTGATTTTGCAGGTTTGATTTCTTGAACATACATACTCTTTTAAGTAAAACTTTCCAGGATGCTGTATTAGAAGACACAGAACTAGAATTTCTCTTCTGGCTATATATTTTCTACAAATTGTCTCTGCTAAAGAGTAATTTTTTTGCAGAGAAGGTAATATGTGCCAGTTGCTTCAGACAAGCTGTTTTCACCATGGTATTATTCACTCTTTTCAACCTAGGAGGTATCAGAGTTGAATCTCTCTTTTCCTGACCTTGTAGGGAACTGTGTCACATTTTCATTTAGCCTGTGTCTTCTGTGTAGGTTTGCACAGTCACCTGGGTCTCATGCATTGTAACTGCATATGCAGTCTAGCTGTAACTACATTTTGGGGACAGTCCCAGCTTTTCTTTATATTTGTAGTCACAGTAATTTGCAGGTGCATCTAACATCAGAGAGGGAGACAAGAAGTATTGTGCACTCACATATCTGATGAGCTGAGTTCATGATAAATCAGCAACTGTTCTTCAGAAGGATGAGGGATGTTGCACTTAGAAGAAGTGACAGTTCATCAAGTTTCCCCTTCTACAACAGTCCAAAAGAATTGAAAAAGCTGAAAAAAGAGAAGAGAAAAGTCAGGTGGCATTCATCAATCTAGACTTTTTTATAATCCACGTACTCTTTACTTTGACTGTTGCTATATATCTGAATGCATATAGAGATAGAGAAAACCTTTCTGTAGCTAGCAGGTGTGATGCAACAATCAGTAAAGCAAGGTGAAAACCTACCCTTGCAAAAAGCTTTATTTCTGGATATCACATATAGTATTAATCTGCTGTGTTTTCTAAAAACTGAAACCTTGTGTTTGACTGTGCTGCACACTGTGTGACCTTGTTTGGTATGTTCTTGTATGCCACGATGAAAAATCCCAAGACTTTGGTAAAACAATCAGCGTCACATTTCTGATGAACTTCAGCACCTAATTTTTACATGGGTATAGTAGAAAGCACTTTGAGAAATTGAAGTACAATATTTTTATTATACAGTTTTAGGAAAGCAGCTTTTTCTCTTTCTTTCCTTTTTTTTTTTTTTTTAATATGACCTCTCAAATAGGTGTGATGAACGATAGTAAATTAATATGAAAGAAAGTGAGTTTTCTTGAATGAGGTAGAAACATGTTGTTGTGTAGAGGGAAGGCATTATGCCCTGAGAGATGGAAGACATTATTTCCTTTTACAGTGGGTTATTTCTTGCCGTTTTTAGGCTGCAGTTGTTTTTCAAAAAAGCCATATGGAAATGCGTAGCAGCATTCTGCTATAAAGCACCTCTGAACAAAGATTATTAAAAATGACAGGCACATTTCTGTGTATTTGATAACGTCAAGAGCAGAAGTAGTGCCGCACATTGGTATTACGAGATACCAGAATAATTCTGTTTTCTGCAAAATCTGTAATGCCTAATGGAAGAACGTCATTTTGGGCTTGCTTGCAAAGGTAATTACATTGTGACTCAATAAGGCACCTTACACTTGCTTGACTTTAGAAGAATCTTTCCATCCACCGCTATTTAAGACAGCACCAGGAAAGGTGTGCATTTAAGTTTTTGCTTAAATGCTTTGCCAAATCTAGCTTTCACTCGCCATCAAACAGTGTTCACTGTATCACACTTGTAATAATACACGGAGGTTTATGGCTTTTCAGTTGGAAAGGCTTACTTAAAGCATGTGATTTTCTCAATTATGGCATGTCATTTTTTAGTATTGCGCAACTCAACTTGCTGAGCTTGACAGTAATGGTGGCAGATGTGGAAAGAGAAGAATCAAACCAGAAGAGAAGGTAACTCCAGGAATGGGTTTGAGGTAGTGCTTGCTATTCTACCGTGTCCTCCTTCTGTCCTAATCATATGCCTTCAGCAATGGGACTTTCTGTTGTTCCCTCATCAGTTTTTCTCTCATTGAAATCATTAGCTGGCATCCAGAGTCGATGTGACATACCCAAGTTGCCTGCTGGGACTGGCTGTGAAAGTGGACTGTGAAATGCCACTCTGAATCTTTCTTGTGCACATCTTGGCGTTTGACACAGGACCCTATTTGTATAGATAGCTCCTTGACAGGCTTCCCAGGTTCCTTTCTTCTCCATTTCATTTCTTCGTTGGGACTGAGGCCATTTTTACTCATAGCACATGCTAACTAAGATGGTCTTACAAGAGCTCAGCATGGTTCTTTGGGTAGTGCCTTCAGGGTTTACTGGCAGGGTGAAGCTACATTTGAAAATTAGTTTGGATTAGGATAGAGTGTAGAGTTAAAATGAACTGTCTGTTTTTAAATAATTCCATGTGTTGACATTATCTGTATGACTGATCTTGTAAATTGATGCACACTGAGTGGCTGTATGAGCTGTATAGGTAAATTCAAGAAATAACTCTGTACATGTATGTGTGCGAGAGTATATGCATAAATAGAATTTTTCAGTTTGCACCTATGTATTTGCAGTTATTTGTAACCATACATAAAATTCTTTGATGTTATCTTTGAATTACGAGTAGCAATAACTGGAGCTTACATATTTATTTTTAATCACCTTTGGTTTTTTTCAGCTCTTCTTTATGCAACTATTTTTGGAAACGTCACCACCATTTTCCAGCAAATGTATGCCAACACCAATCGATACCATGAGATGCTGAACAATGTGAGGGATTTCCTAAAATTATATCAAGTCCCAAAAGGCCTTAGTGAAAGAGTCATGGATTATATTGTCTCAACCTGGTCCATGTCTAAAGGAATTGACACAGAGAAGGTATGAGTACATGAGGTAACAATTTAGACAGCAAGATTTTTGTGTCCATTGTGTACATTCTTAGAAACAGGACTGTATAACAGCATATAACTTACTAACAAGTCCTTAACCGCATGCTTCTCCATTATTCTGTTTCTTTTGATCTAAACCTAGATGTTTTAAAAAAAGACTGATTTGCTGCTTTGAAAGTATGCATTTATGTTACATTATGGTAAATGTTTTCAGATTTCCAGTCTTTCTTTGCCTAAATCCTAAATAATTTTAATATACTTAACAATTGAAATCAATGGGAAATTGGTCTTCAAATTAGTCCGTGAATGTAATTTGATGTCTAACCTACATTGGTATTATTCTGAAAATTATTGGCATCTGTGAGTTGCAATGAAATGAGTTTGATTGGCTTGGACCTTTGCTGTTACCCAGGACATCGACGTATCCATCATCATAATTAGTATGGGATTTAATGGCAATAGAGATTGATCTCCTTGAGCTAAAATATCATGGCTAGAACTTAAGATCTTTGGTAGAGAGATACAGAAAATGTGGCACTGCTGACAGCCATGTGGGGTAGAAGTCCTACAGGACTTCAGCCTTCAGAAAGGACTGGTCATTGAGGTTTCTTCAAAAGCTGATTAAAGTAGAAGGTCATCTTTGGAGAGTGATTCACTGTGTGGCAGGCCAGACCAAGTGAATTGTCCTCAGGGCATCTCTTTCACCATGATATGTGCAATGAGTAGTCTTGGATATTTTAGAGAACTGAAGTCAGATGGGAAGGTTTCCATCTGCAATACCTTGAATGCAGGCAAAATAAAACAGTTTTAGGTCTAGATTTTTGGTTAGTGGAGGTCAGCGACACTCCTGTGGCTTCTGTGGACCTGACACACATCAGCTGAAATTAGGCATTCGATCTCCAGTTTCCGTGAAGACTTCACTCCTAAGAACTTAAAAGTTTGAGGGAGGGTAAGGAAGTGTCATGGCAGATTAATATCTTAAAATATCTAGTGCTTGCAGAGGTTTGGAATTCTTGCTTCAGTTGAATCCATTGCAAGATATGTGATGATGATGCAGCTTGCTCAGATATGCCAAGGTAAAGTTGCTATACTGAAAAATTTAGTCTTACATCATGCTGGTGCAATAACAGTTATCTTATTAATCATGGGCTGTAAAATTTGGATGCCATCACAAATACAACTATTTTCAGTAACAAGGATTTTGATTTCTTTGATTCTTGTGCTTCAATATGCTACATTCTGTAATATGTTAACTTATACACTAATACTCTAACTTCCCAATCCTGATTCATGCAGTGTTAAAAGTGAGCTTTTATAGTGTAAACTACTGTAAATGCATTCAGTCCTATCATGTAAACTCAAAACCATATGAAAATTCAACTTTCATTTGCATTTATCTCCTTGCAGTTAACCCAGAATCCTGTATTATTCCACTACAGTTTCGTTAGATTTTAATGATGCTTTGCAGTGAATTAGGAGAACCTATGCTTTAATTACTGAAATTTCCTTCCGTAGTTTCCGCATGTCCGCTTTTATAGATTATAAAAATGAAGTTAGAGCCATAATCTTCGACTCCTGGTAAGCAGTGTTCTCTCATCTGTAAGATGGTAGTGGCTGCTTAGCTAGATAATTAATATGGCTGTAACATCTGCGACTTGGGTTTTTAACAATTTTCCCTTGGTAAAGACTTACCTAAACTTAGGCCTGGATCCAAAACCTATTTAAAACAGTGGAAGGATTTCAGGAACCTCTGCATCTGGACACCAGTAGTTGCATCTAATCGAACTTCCCAGAAAAGCCCATGTTACAGAAGATCAGGAGACAAGATAAACGTAAGAACTTGAGCACCGGTTTGAATATTTTGGTGTTTTCTATCCCTTACAGCCTGCAAGTCTGTAAAAGCAACAGCAGCAGGGGCCAGTACTGCCTGCACTGATCATCCCTGGGTCTATACGAGTGTAAGGATCAGGCAGTTTGCTTTGAGCTGCAGGACCTTAACCAAAGTCAGGATTTGTTTTAGCAAAATGGTGGAAAGCTGCATTGTAGCCAGGCAGCCTTCCTACCTTTATCTCCACTAAGGAAGGTGGTGTGATGTGCTTCACCAAAACAAAAATGGTGTAAATTCCAGCTGAAAAAATCATAGAAACAGTGGTACAGTCCCAGAAAACAGTCATGTAGGGTGCATCATTTCTCTTGCATTAGGTCCTTCATTACTCCTTCAAGCCCACTTGTAAGACCCTCTGCATTTAAATGGAATCCATCTGTACTAAACCTAGAGCAGGAAGTGGACGGGAGTACACTGTAGGGACTTCCAAGGTACACAAAGTCAGATTTATTAATGTAAGCACCTTGGGGTAATGGGACTAAATTGGATTTAGCTGAGCTGCTAAATCCAGATAGTGCTCCAGTGTAGGTTGGAATAGGTGATTACTGCCCCAGGTCTTGAATTGCTTCTCTGCTCTGCTTTGTCTGATGGGCTGGACATGACCTTAGGGGTTTCTTTCAATCTAGTTTTCAAAACTCCAGTAATGGGATTCTGACCAGTCTGTTTTCTGGATATCTTGTGATTTCCCATTCTCCTTAATTTTGATGAACTTTTCAAGCAGTTTTCTTACTGCCTTGCAAAACATGTGTGCTTGTGGCACATGATAATTAGTGAGGAATTTCTCAACTTTTCAGTTTCCATCAGACAGCTCAGTTTCCGTCATCCAAGGATGTTTTTCAACCTAACATACAGGATTACGTCCTAAACTGTTCCAAATATATCTGCATTGTCATAGTGAAATGTGTTTTACAACATCATTTACCTCAAATTTATAATACATTTCATTCAGTCACTCAGCATGTTGAAATGGCTTTGTTTTGAAATCCAAATTCAAAGAACAAAAAGGCTAATGTACTAACAGAGAATGAAATTTCTTATATGAGTGTTATGATGATAGGTTCCTATGGTGATAAACAATCCTAGCAATTTGATGGAATAAAAATAAACCCATGCCTGTATTTCTTTGATAACTATAGATTTTAAATTAATATGCTTGAAATTGAAATATAATTTAATAACTTGATTGGAATTACTACCACTTAACATGTAGATTTGTTGCATCAGATCTCAATTATCTGTGCTAGAATGACACATTCACTGTGTAGTCCCAAAACAGATCTTGGCTAAAACTGTTAAGGATGGGTCCTTAGATGGGAACTGAAGACAAAGTGGAAGATAGCATGGAGGACGATAAATGAAGAGAGCAAGCTGTCCCAAACAGAACTTTATCTTAAAGCCCCTGTCTGTTGTCCTTGTATGTGGAAGAGGACTTGTTCTCCCACACTGAAGTAACGGTGCTTAAAAGCGCACTGTTTTGGCTTCCCTGTTCTTCTTGGGAATAGCTCATCTTCAAAGCCTGCCTTCAAACCTCAGTGCTTCAGCCTGTCTCTGAGTGTTCACAAACAAGGAATTAACAATGACACTAAAAGCATTAGCCTATTTATTGTTATTACTTAAGGGGAAGGAAGTGGCCTCTGATCTGTAATCTTAAATCACTTAAACATGAGAGCCCTCCTCTGACAGCTGGATGATATATGTAATACAAGCACATGAACTCTTATCTCCTGGTGTAACGGTGGCTCAGACAAGATGGATTTTATTTTTTTTTCATGTTTAGTGTTACAGGTTTTGGGGTTATTCATCTAATAATGAGTAGAGCTAAATAGATGACAAAATTAAGAGGCCTTTATATACTAAACACTATCTCTGATCCAGCAGAACCCGGGGGTTTTTGAGAGAGGTAAAAAGAGACAGTATATACCCTGTATATGACCATTTTTAAGCAGCTGAAAAAAATCTTTACAGTAGTAATTTAATTCATACACTGAATTAAAATCTGTTAGTTTTTATTGAAATCTCTAGGCAGCAAATGAAAAATTTATAGATATTAGCTATTCTATAAGAAATAGGTCATTATACATGAAAGTAGAACAACCATTACCAGATGCAGATGTCTCTTCTAATGATAAAGTTCTGAAATGTCAGTAAAACCCAAAGATTTTCTCTTCTTGACCTCTATGCTATTGTGTGGCTTATGATTTGATCAGAAGGCAATTAAATAAATGTCTATCATGTTTTAAAAGCCAATTCTTTCAGAAAAGTCATAGGTTGAAAGAAAAAAAAGGCATCTATTTAGTCTCAAACTAAGCATCAATGGCAATTGAATAACGAGAGCCAATTCCACATTGCAATGACTGAAATGGAAATAATGGGAAAATAATGCAGTATTAAAACTATTCACCACTGGCTCACTAAGCTTTTATATGAGAGATGGGTTTATGGTAAATAGAGAGAGGTTGTAACTCCATTAAACATTAATCTACAGAAGGGCAGTGCACTTTAGTCATGTTTGCTGTTAACAAGATCTTCAAGAGCTGTAGTAATGATTAGTGATACTCTGAGATGAATAGGCGAATCAGGCTGCTATTAGGTGTCTCATCACATAGAGGTGTCTGTTAAGTGCTGGCTGGATTTCCTTGTGGATGATGGGGTTAGAAAGCTTCCAAGCTTCATGGCCGAAGAGAACTTCTGCAAAATTAGGTGTGACAGCTACAACCAATTCCCTGCTGAAGAGGGAAGGTAAAAATCATTTGGACAAGTATTTTTGTTTCGTTGTAGAAGCGGGGTTGTTGGTCGTTCCTTGCAGATCGGGACGAGGTGAACAAGAAGTCTTCCTTCACCTCGCACAGCTGAGCTAGGACCAGGTACAGTTGCAATCCACGGTTTGGAGAGCGGGATGCAGGAGAGATGGTCAGGGTGTCACTGTTCTTCACACAGGTCCAAGAGTGGGGCCTGTGCACCAGTGGGGCTTTCTGTTTCACCTGTATGGATGGTATGGATTATTCACCACTGTATGCACTGTGCAGAGCCAGGAAAGATACACTGTTATCTCTGCCTCTTGGATGTGTTCGTTTTTGGGATTGATTCAGATTAAACTATGAACCTGTCATGCTTGAGGAAATGCCAGGGCTATGGAGCAGCTCATGAGCTTATTTCCTGGGGGAGTAAGTACCTGAGTGGATGGGGTCAGGTGTTTTCCTGAGCACTGGCACCAAAGGGATGGATCTGACAGAAGGGCTGACAGACATGTAGAGACCACATTTAGGGTAAGGTCTTCTACAGATCTCTTTTAATGCTTTCATCCTTGAATGTCTTTCCAAAATGCTGCATGTTAGAAAATAAAGCCACCTCCAGAAGGAGCACAAAATGAAATAATCCATTGATCGACTTCATTCTTCCAATGAAAGGGTGACCTTGGTACCAGAAGTTGTCACCCCAAAAAATATTGTGACTTGAGACATTCTTTGATGTATGCCATATCCTTTCTGATGTTTATTTTTCTTTCTTCTGTCTTAAGTAGATTTTTAATGATATAATTCCCTGTAGTCTGCTGTCCTTTACCCCATTAGAAGGTCATGTAATGATTGTGCTTGGGATACATATTATAGCAAAATTGAAAACCTTCAACTTTACAACCATTATGCATCCTGGAATCTGCTACTTTGGGTCATCTGTGAATGTTACTAATGTACTACGCTTTTCATTGTGTTAGGCAAACGAGCAGGCCTTGTGATGGTGAACCGCTTGATTCCTTAAAATACATAGTGGTGCCTCTCATCCTCCCCTGGTTTCAGACCCATAGCTGGATTATATCAGTGTTGACAATACTGAATTTAATGTAATCTAGAGCAAATTTCTAGGGATTTTTTATGTCTCTAACACTTGTTACTCAGTTAAACCAACTCAGTTAACAACAGTAGTTAATTTTGCTACTATACTTGTAAATCTAAGCATTTTGATCACTGGTTCAGCTCATATATTGTTAATAAGAAAGTTATATATTGTTAATAAGAAAGTAAGACAAACTCAATTTATTAGACTCGATTGTCAGATCTCAATTTCTGAGCACTGAAATCCAAGTGACCTTGGATTTTAGTGCAATTAAAACAGAGAACACAATTGCTTCTGAAATACAAATCTTAGTGCCAAGATATTCAGTGATGTGTTGAAGATTATCTCGATGCAGGCAGGGTTAATAACTGCTTAGCTCCATACATCACCTTTGAGTTACTTACAAAATTACCTGATCATTGCAGGAAAATGCTCTGTGATTTGCCAATCAGCTGTTTTCTCACCTCTGTCTCTTTGGCCTCCAGGCAGTGCCGAATATAATACTTTTAGCCAGGTCTGCAAAAGAATGCAATGCTCAAATGAATCAAATCCTTCTAAACATCTGAATAACTTGGTCAGGTGCCTAGGGAGTATTGTGGGGTTTTGTAAAGAACTGACCTTGATTATGCTGCTGAATATGTCTGAAAACCCAGACTGGCCTTTGTCCACAAAATAAAAAGAGCTACCTGTGCCCTGTAGCTGTTGAGAAGTTGGAGGAATTGATTTTATTTATTGTTAAAGCTGACTTTTTTAGTATATTCAATATTTGTTATGGTTATTCATTTAGGAAACAGTCCTTGTTATTCCACTGCTAAGACTGTCTAAGCTCTTCACTTGAATATCAGTCAATATACCCCCTAGCTAAAACCCGAGAAAGTGAGAATCCTGCATGCGGAAAGAGAATTGCAAATAGATAGCATTCATGATTCACTGGCCTTTGCCCTTTCTGTTAACAAGTCTTAACAGATTCTGTAACATTTGCTAAGCGACCCTGTAGTGTTTTCCAGCTGGGGAAGTTTTTTAAAAAATACTTAAAATCCTCCTAAAAGATATTGTTTGGACACACTCTTAATCTGTGCAGTTTTTGTTTCGATTCATTTGCTTTTCTTTGAGCTCTTTATAATCTCTGCTCCCCACAGAGTTCTTTGAGCTGTTCAGGAGGCTTATCTTAAACTGCCTGAGCATGCTGAGGAAATGGATGGGAGAGGAAAAAAGTCAGATTGAACCCCCTTGAGAATTTTATCCCCCCCTTACAGATCTCAAGCTGAAAAGATAGTGAGATGTTTTGTGCCAATTCCCTGTGAGCTGGTACTGACTTTCCGAGTTTCTAGCAGCAGCTACAAGCTTTTCATTCTCACCACCAGCATTTTATGTATGCCATAAGGTGCTCTAGAGATGACAGCAGTGTTGAATCTCTGCCTTGGGTGGTGTTGTGTTGGGGTTTGTATCAGTTGAATTCCAGGTGATGATGGCAGAGCTTAGCAATTGTCTTACACTGACTTTGAGAAGGCTTAATTTTCTCTGCAGAGAAGGGAAGAGATAAATGTTATTCAGTGCTTTACTACCTCCTCTCTCAGTTTTGTAGTGGTTCAGGTCTTCCTGGATACACGTGGCATGGAACCTTGCTCCTTTCCTGGTAGAAACACAGTTAATACCACCAGCAAAGATTCTCCTCTGGGTAGAATTTAACTTACTCCTCTGATTTTGGACTGAAACATGACAGGTTCTGTTCTTTCATACTGCTTGGATACATATGGACAAGCTGACTGCAAAGTCTATGGCCACAGATTTATTGCAGAGCAACTTCTTTAGCAGCACAAGCATCTGGTGCTTGCAGACTGTCTACTTTAAGCCATGTGCTCCGAAATCATCAGTTAGTAAAGCATTGCAGTCAGCAATATTAATATCCTACCTTGCTTATAAATTATGGGTTTCTTGAAATCTCTGAGGAAATTTGCTCTTCAGAAATTTGTCTTGGTGGGGTTTGATGCTAAAAGAATATACAGGCTACAAAAAACGTCCCATCTGGACTTTGGTTCTAGTAACATGAAGTTGGAGACATTTCCCTAATGCTGAAACAATAGATTAAGTATTACAGGATATCCTCTCCCTTAAACTGAATTTCTCTTTTACACCAGTGTGTAAATGGACTCACGTACAACTATGTTGCCACTAGTTTGTATCTTTTTAGTTGTGCACTGCCTTAAAAATGCTGAGATCTCAGTAAGAGCATTTCACAGTGTCAGCGTCTTCCATTATCAATAAGGGATCATTTTCAGAAAAATGTTTACCCGAATTTGAAGTGCTGATTTTTTCATTTTCTGCTTTTAGGATCTTTGGGCTACTTATCATTAGATTCCAAATGCTTCTGTGTGATCCTATATCACATTATGCATCTTCTTTCGAAGCAGGAAAATTGCTGCATACTGTAATGTGTCACCAACAACCTCTTTTTACAGTATAACTAATAGAGAAGTTGGTGGCATCTGTAAGACTCCTTCTGAATTCATGACACTGGTATTTGTAAACACAAAAAGAAGTGCTGCAAAGTCAGGTTGTAGCTTATGATGTCCTGTGCTTGGAGCATACGGAAAACAAATAGCTGAATATTAAGATAATTTTATCTTTGCTTTTTTTTTTCCCTATGTATATCTACATTTATCTTTATCAGCCAACGTTCCTCTGCCAAATCTTTCAATATTGTTTCTTTTAGTAGTCATCTGTTTCATTCTCTGTTCTCAGTATTTGCAGTGTAGCAGACAAGAAAACTGAAATAAAGAATTTTTGTTCCTAGATAACTCTTGCATCATTACTCATTTACTGCTGTGCTACTAGTTGATAAGTGATATTTCCATACAGAAATATGTCATTAAGAGAATCACTTTCATCATGACATCAGAAAATTCCTAAATTATGCTTTCTAAGATTGGCTTTTTCTGTGGAATGGAATTTCTTCTGTCTCTTCATATTACAGTGTATGAAGTGTGTGATGATAGATAGGTCTGTTGTGTTTATACAGAGTAATGCTTTGAGTGCCCTCTTTTAATATTCTGTATTTAACTTTGTATTTGTGAAGAAACACTATGCTGCTTTGCCTCCAAGTGGCTTTTATTCTTTAGGGACACAGTTAATTTACATTCCAAAAAACAAAGGGTCCTGAAACATCTCAGAATCTTGTAGTAACAACCTATGCAATAATTTAATCATTTTTTTCCTGCAGTTTGAAAGCTTAAAAGATAAAATTTAGAAATCAGTCATGTACACACACTTGAACACACACATTTTTCTTAAGAGTAGTGTTTGAGAATTCATAACTCATGGCCTTAAGTCAAAGGCATTTACATTACTGAAAGTATTAAAGGGACATAAAAAACTTATAACCATAATTTAGGCCCAAGAGCAGATAAAACATTAAAAAATCATCAATCATGATATCAAAAAAAAAAAAAAAAGGCATAATTTTCATTAAATTACTATTGAGAAGAAGAAAGTTGGCATGGTGATGTTTTATTGTAATAAAGACATGCTTTCTGTTTGATCCAGAAGCAGGGCTGAGGTGAAGCAATCACTCTCAAAAGTATTTTTGGTTGTTTCTTTTTTTTTTTTTTACTGGAAAACTAAGGTGTGCCCATATTTCTAATGATAAATGGAATGACTGGGGTAAGTATATGTTTGCAAAGTTGACATTTATCCTTCATATAATTATGGAAAGGTGATACAGCATATGCCAACAACGATGCAGACAAGACATTACTGATGCAAAAAATGGTTTATTAGAGAATGTCTTGTCAAATATGTTTATTAGTTTTTTACGATAAAACTAACTTATGCAGGGTATTTTAATGTGTTCTGTACAATGTTTTGTTACGGAAAAATAGCATTAAGCCAAATTGACTTACTCTCTGTTAAATCAAATAAAATCTAATTATCTGGTAGATCTGGTAGGGTGGTTGTAAGTAAGGATACCTAACTCTATGGGGAAGTTTCCAAAAAGATACTGTGCTTCATAGTGGTAGGCACAAGAACCGTTATCTCTCTTGTTTATTCGAGATGAAATAAAGAGATGACCAGGTTATATTCTATAAACACCTACACATGGAAGATATTTCCAGTGATTGCAAGTATTTTATCTTAGTGACATGATGAGTTCTCCTGGCTGTTGGCTGAAAAATGAGGAAAAAAAAATTAGTTCACAAACAGCACATGTTTTACACGAGAGAGCAGCTGTCCATTGGAACAACTACCCTATATCATTTGAAAACATTAAATCAAGGCTTTCTAGGTTATAATTTTAAAAGGTAGTCTGGGATTGTTATGAAAATTATGAGTGCAAGAGGCTAGTGCAGATGGTTGGAGTAGCTCCTTCTAGCCTTGGACTGGCATAGTACAGAGGCTAGAATAACTTCTTCACCTTTTTGCCATCATATCTTTGACTGCAGAGCAACTTTGATCTGTTGAAATAAGAAAGCGACTAAATGTTATAAGTAAACTAGAAATTGTTTACTACTTTCCCATTCTATGTTTTAGGACCTTTAATAATACTTTACAATCATGTACCTCTTCTGAATTAAACAGAAATTAAAATTGTGGCTTTATATTAGCATGACCATTTGCCTCAAAGCTTAGTCAGGTTTACCAAAGTCTTCCTCTTTTTGCTAATATTCAATGGTAGTCAACACATTGACCCAATGTCCCTGTCTTTCATTCTCTGTAGAGCTAGCTGCCAGTTTAATTCCAGACAAAGAGAAATTAATCAGTACTATTGATCTGCAGTCTTCTTTATATGAGACTTCTGAAGTGCTCTTTATCTCATGCTCTTCTCTATTATTAGAAAAACTTTAAAAGGTTTTATATATTTCTCAGTGCAATTACCTATCATACCATTTTAGGGTTATAAGGATGCTAGTGTGTATAGGAGGATGTTCAAATATTTGACATACAGTTTACAAACCTAAGAAGACCCACAGATTTTCACTTTTTTTCTTCAGGTGTGTTTGTGGTACTATTTCAATAGGGAAAGCTATTTAAGGTAAGAAACTAATTGAAGGTCTTATTAAATTGATCTGATATGAAGATTATCTTCAAATTCACAGGACAGTTTTTCATTCACCTTTACTTTATGTATCATAAGGTTTCATAATACTTTCTGTTTGCTCTAATCTCAAACTGTTTGGATTTTCCAGTCTGTAACTCTCCAGAGCAGGTTACTTATTATATGTCTATATGGCACTGAAACTAAACCCTAGGTGTGTTTGGATATATGTCGGTAAGTGGTCATCTACACTAAGACTTTTGAAGACTAGGTTTTCTGGATGTGAGCAAAATATGTTTTCTATTGTGAATGGTCTGTCTTTCTGTGTCTTCAAGCTCCTTAAGCTCTGAGTGTCCGTTCTGTGCTCCTGCGGGGATTGAGAGTAGCAGCAGGCGGATAGCCAGAGCACCAAGTCTGGAGGGATATCCCAAACAGGACATAGATATTCCACCTGCAATTCTGCAAAACAAGTGTGAAAACTGTTAGGAATGAGAACAGTGTAACAGTATAGTCCCTTCTTCCACATCACTCTTTCAGCTGCAGTGAAAGCAGTAGATGGTAGAAAAAGACTACCCCAATTCAAGATAAAACTCCCGCCAGGAGCTTTATGAAATAACTGGATGGATGGATCTTAAGATTGCTTGGGAGGACCTTAAGATCCATCTATTAAGTTATTTCATAAAGCATACACTGGCCATGTGTTATATTCCCAGCTGATTATTTTTCATCTTTCTTTTATTCAGGTTCTCTCAATTTGCCCAAAGGACATGAGAGCAGATATATGTGTGCACCTAAACCGGAAAGTTTTTAATGAGCATCCTGCCTTTCGGCTGGCTAGCGACGGCTGCCTGCGAGCCCTGGCTGTGGAGTTTCAGACGATCCATTGTGCCCCGGGGGACCTCATCTATCACGCTGGGGAAAGTGTTGATGCTCTTTGCTTTGTGGTCTCAGGATCCCTAGAAGTCATCCAGGACGACGAGGTGGTGGCTATTTTAGGTACTGTGATCTCTATTGAAATTCTAGGGGTTTGGATAAATTTGCCTTCTGCTTAGCTTTGAATATTAACTAGTCTTGCCTAACATCAACTGAGACTGTTAGGAGGATAGTGATTGTCATAAGATGGAGACGTTTTGTCTCCAGAGATACTGCTGTAGAAGAAAGCCCTTCATCTTTTGTGCCATTGGGAATGCTCTTTCTGCCCAGCATGGCTCACTGGTCACAAAGCGTCTCAGAGCAGAAAACAATGGCATCTGTGTGCTTGACATCTTTTAAATAGCCTGGTAGAGAAAATGCACATTGTATTATATTAGTCTCTTGGGAGGGTTTCCACTTTAACCTTCACACTGGCATTTTAATTTGTCTACATGCTAGCCCAGAATAACAGCTGGAAACAGTCTCTACAAGGAAGCAAAACTCACTTATAGTGAACTGGCTTTAGAGAAAATCAGCCTCATCTGACTATGCAAAGAGATAGGGATGCACCTATCTCTTTGCATAGTCTACCCAGCAACGGGCATGAGAAGTCTCAATAATGGGGAAGCTTCAGGTTGCTCACCCTGTCACCCCACTGTGGTGTCTGGTTTGCCAGCAATGGGTGGGAAAAAGCCTCATGCAGACTCCTCCCTAGACTGTAAGGAATTGGGAAAGGTGTAGCAGATGGTGGGACTGAGTGATCAGCACTAGTGCTGAGGCAGGAATCATCCTCAGAGGCAGAATAGTGAAGAGTAAGAACTGGTAGCTCTGCCTAAAAACTGCCCAGAGTCTGACTTGCCTGTTTAAAGTAGACCCGCTTATTGTAGAACTCGTCTCCAGTTGAATATTGGCTATTTGCTTTCTCTTAAACTGGAGCTGTGGCTCCCTGAGCGCAATCCAATGGGTGACATTGTCTTAGGGGACTTCTCACACCCCACTGAAGCTCTGTATTTCTTCCCTGTAACGGTGGCTCCAGGGGGCTCTATGGGACCCTCTTGTATCTCGTGGGGATGACTGCTGTGAGATGAAGGTTACACGTGGAGTTGCCCTGGCATGTGGGAAGAGAGTGGACATGGGAAGTCACTACTGGTCATGAATCAAGGCTTCAGCTCCTTCCCAGCTGGCAACAAGGGGGAGAAGAGGAGAAATTAGGACAAGTGTGTAGCCAAGGGAGACTCCCAATGTGTTGCTGTACAAGCCGGTGTATGTGTGTCCTGCACTCGGGTGGGACTAGGCAGCGTGCAGATGTGTGGATGAGACTGAATGGGGGCATTCCCCAAGGGCATAACCCAGGTCCTCCCAGCTGGAGAGTATGAACTCAGGAAAATGCACATCCATGCTCTTTTGAAATACCTGCTGCAGCTTTCTGTATTCTAGTATATACTAAGATTTTTAAGAAGAGAGATTTAATGAAAGAATGAATCTGTTTCCTTATTCAGTTGTCGAGTTATTATGGTGAAAGCTCCTAAATTTGGGATTTCCAAAGTAAAAAAATTCCTTGTATTTTAGATCACTGGACTGTTTCATGTTTATTATTAGTTTCAGTGATGATATATTTGCTTACAGCTCTTTAAGCTTTAAGACTAAGTAGCAGCATTTAAACAAATAAATGTTTTTTTGGGTATTACAAACAATAAATATGTAATTTACTGAACTAGAAGCCATCACTAAATGGATTACATGCAAAACTTTGTTGCCTTTACTAATGAATATTGTTTATTTGGAATAATAGTAAAACCTTTTTTTTCTACCTTGTAGATATGGTAAATCTAGTATTTAGGTTATTGTCCATTTGGCTGGAGAGACTTTTAACCATTTCTAGTTAAAGTGAATTACCCTAATTACCAGAAGTGCCTTCAATTCTGCCATGGCTGCTGACAAGCAGTCCCATGACTCAGAGCTATGTTCACTGTGTACTACAAGGATTGGCACAATGTGTAAATATAACTTAAGATAATCTGCTTCCTCTAGTCTTGGATCACACTGAAGTGTTTTAATGCTCTGAGAAATTATTTAGCGGAATAGTGAACTGAGTAATTATGAGATGTTGTATGCTGAAAATTCGCTTATGAAGGGAAATCTCTCCCAGATGTAGTTGCAATGATATTGTCCTGGGTTCAGCTGTAACAGTTATTTTTCTCTTTCCTAGTAGCTGGTGCAGTTCTCTGTTTCGGCTTTAGTCTGAGAACAATGTTGATAACACACGGATGTTTTAGTTGCTGCTAAGAAGCGCTTACCCTGATCAAGTGTCAGTGAGAAGGGGCATAAGAAGCTGGGAACCCAGGACAATTGTTTGAATTTTTTTTTTTTCTTTTCCGTTTTTAGTTTTATATTCTCTTCCCTTGTTATTTCCCTTATCATTATTATTAGTAGTAGCAGTAGTGATTTTGTATGGTACCTTAGTTACTGGACTGTTCTTATCTCAACCCATGGGGTTTACATTCTTTTGATTCTCCTCCCCATCCCACCCAGAGGCAGAGGGGTTGGAAGGGGTGAGCAAATGGCTGTGTGGTTCTGAGTTACCCTTTGGGCTTAAACCATAACTCTATAGTGGCAGCTGTGGCACCTGAAACAGTGACTGCAGAACAGTGATAAATATGATTTTTATTGATCTGTTCTGCCTTGAGAAGTTCAAGCACAAGGAAAGTGAATCTGCCTAAGGGGGAGACCAGCTTTTAAAACATCTGCCTAATGTGAAAACCTCTGTAGCTTGCTTTGAATACTCCAAGCATCTGCTGTCACACTGAGTTTCCTAGGAAAAGACAACTTACGGGGTTGTACTACCAGTCTGCCTATTTTCTCCATCCCTCAGAAGTAACCCAGAGAGTAAATGTGATGAATATCCTTTGGAAACTTGTCCTCATCAATTTCCTCTCTGGGACCTGGAACACAGCAGGACATGCTGTCTACCAGCCTCTGCTCCTTGCAGAGGAAATAATAGTGTAGTGTTGTTTAATATGGTAGTATTGGTTGCCTTGCTTGAAGGGAGAGAGAAGGGGAAAATGTGTGTCCCTTTTTTTTTTTAATTGTTAACCCTGCTCACCTGCCAATGGAAGTTTTGGTATATTCTTAGAAGTGGAATATCCTCAAAAAGTGAATCAGGTAGGGACACCAAAATGTGTTATGAATGTGCATCTTCCATCACTTACATTCGTGCTTCCGTCCAGAGTGCAGGGTTTTGTCTTCCCTCAGGTCCCAGCATAAAACATTCCATAGTGCTGCTGCTTTTTCCGCTTGTCCATCTTGCCTTATCACATTCTGTTCTGTAACAGCCATGATGAGTTGGTGCATCCAGCCTCCCTGCCTGCTGAGACAGTGTCCTCAGGAGACTTGGCATCCCATCCAGGTGCTTTCTGCAGCTCTGCTGTGGAGACAACCGTACTTTTGTTCAGCAGCAGTTTTCCTGGCTCAATGGCCCCAGCTTTGGTGTTTCAAAAGCAGGTGAAACCCAGTGATTGCCAGGGCAACTTGCAGCACTGTGATGTTTTATTCTCTCCTGGTTTGTTTTTGTTCTCACTGGTGCATAATTAAATGCCCAGCTGCTGTAGTAATCAGCATTACAGAAATCAGTACATTGAGAGAATGAATCCGATTGGAGCTCTGCAGTTTATACGTCTCATTAATGGAGATACCCAGGTGCTCCATTACATTTCCCTCATTAGTTATCCCCATCTCTTGAGGACAGTCTCCCACCTTTTGCAGATACTGACTGCTGCTGTAGCAGAGTGCACCAAATGCAGAGCTGGTGTGATGGGGTGCTGCTTTGGTGGAGAAAACAAGACCCGCTCATTTTAACATAACTCATCTGCAGTTGCCAGGATAATGGAGAAGGGCAGTCTTGTCTCTAATTGTCAAAAATTTCCTAGCAGGTGAGGTGACCCTAAGAAGACACATCAGTAATTTTCCACCATCTCAAGCAGGAGTAAACAATATAGCTGCCACTGCTCTGCCTGGAGGAGGTGTTACCAGCAGAGAAGTCTCAGGAAGGACCAGAGGTTTTACATCCCCCAGGCTAACAAAATGAGGCATCTGCTAGCAGAGGGCAGCTAACAGTTCACCCTGCTGCAATTAACCTGAATTTGCTCCTGGCGAGGAGTTTTGTGTAAGTGGCAATGCCAACCAAGTGTCTCTGGAAGCTGCTTTCCAGCTCCCGTTATTTTGCACAGCTGACTGCTTAAGTTGTACTGTAATTTAAGCCAGGCAGATTGATTAAGAAGGTTTAAAGAAGTCGTTTTGCCAGCAGAAAAATAACGACCCACCACATTCAAATGTTGACTGTAGGAATTGATCAAAAATATTGCTCAGACTGCATAGAGATAAAAATATATCGAGCAGTGAAATCCTAGTGGGGGCTGAATTAATTCAATTTTGATAGTCAAGCCAGAATGAATGTATATTTAATAGCTCATTTTCAGCCACACTCAGGGTCCTGATCCTGTATGTATTCTATTCTATTAAGTTGTATTTGCCTTTATGCATGTTAATTCTCAGCATGTTCTGTATATACTCCCAGAGCAACCTGTTGTTTATTGGATTTTTTGTCTTTTAGCAAGCCAGAGTTTCACTTATTAAAGGTCTGGGAAGGGGATATTATGCAGTATCAGAAGAGTTAAGAAAAGCAAGAGTGCAAGTGGCGTGTCTTGAATTTGGTATGACAGCTGAAAATTGGGATGAGTCTTTTTCTACTCTTAATCTTACATGTGTTTGGAGGTCAAAAGATTAAGTCTCCTACCAAATCACACAGAGCAAAGTTCTTTAGAGGCTGAGCAAGTAAGAGCATCCATTTAGGTGATCAGGAGATGCAGGTGCTCAATAGCTGTAATTTGGTTTCTGGGATCCAGGCATCAACATTCTGGGTTTCCGTGGTGTTATACAGCCAGTCATGTGCTTTGTGCAGGACAAGCATGACCCAGTGTGATGCACTCCCTGACATAAAAACCTGCCTGTCAATGCAATTACATCTCATAGTATTAGTAATTAATTCTGTGACTTTAATTAGTTTAGTTGGAGCTTGGGTTTCTTCTCAGGTGGAATAAGGAGACAGAATTTGCCCCTGTGTCGTATCAGCTCTTGATATTTATACTGAACTTTTTTTCTTTTATTTTTCATGTGATGTAAACCAAGGCAGACTAGTTGTGAGAGTTTCCTCAGATTAATAATGTGCACCCAGTAGCAGTTTATGGAACAGCTTGTGTCCTATTTCATTTATGGAAAAAGTCCCTTTTGCTCCAATGAGTTAAAGCTCTAAAGTAACTAAAAGTAAAATGATTCATAAAGGAAAGGGTTGGGGTTTGGTGGGGGTTTTTTTTTCAGCTATCAGCATTGCAAAAATTCATGTGATGCACATTGGGTTTTTGAGTGTTGAATCTCAAAGTATTTTGCAAAATATTTGAAGAATTGCTGATCTGAGAACCAATGTGATGTGGTGCTCTGTGCCATGCAGTTCTTCTTGAGCATGTGCCTCGCAATAAGTAATATCTTGCAGGTCTGAGTTGGCATACATAGTGCCATGTAACATTTAGTCCTACAGATGCTTGTTCAAAAGCATTATTAGTTCTTACTGACAGAGATGAAGGGGAAGCTCAATTTTTCACATTATTTTGTAAATTTAAAATATTTTTGTCTCTATCTGCATGCTAGTTAACTATAATAAAAAGCATCAGTCTTAATAGTGCCCGCTGGTATGTTAGAGATATGATCTGCAGCCTTCAATGTCACAGATTCCTTTCACTGAACTGAAATGTTTTTGAATTAGACCTGCACGCTTCACTGCCAAACCCAGGGACTCAGAAGTCTTGGCAGTGACAGAAAAGGAAAATCATTTAAAAATCATGTGATATATTTTTTTAAATCAGACTAACAATTTGAGGCAGTTTGATTTGCTGTGTAAGTTTTGAAGATGGTGGGACTGGTCAAGCTTTCAAATTTATTTCCTCAGTCAGGAAGAATAGAAACTTATTTCTGTATAAAATCAAATTGGAGATATCCTGGGCTTCCAGAAAAAGATGAAGTACTAGGACACTTGCACTAAAACTGAGGGAGATGAGGCAGAATATCTGTATAGACCATTTCGTCTTCTTGCAGCGGTCCTGAATGCTAGAAGAAAGGTATATTTCTTTTGTGTTTCTAGGCACGGATGGGGAAGGTTGCCCTGTGTTAGATAATGCAAAGCACCTTTGCTGGCCTGTGACTGCGCAGCACAGAAACCCACCTTATCACCTTAAGAAGTCTTGGCCCCTTTTATGTGTTTTTCTTCATTGCTTCTTTTCCAACAGGCATTTATTGTTTCATTGCCTGCCCAAATTTTCTTCCAAAGACCTCATCAACTTCTCATGTCTACTAGGGTATTTCTCATCTGGAGAAGGATAAATTTTTCTTTTGCATAGATATGCAAGGGTTCTGAGACACTCTTCAATAAGAGTCTTTCCTTTCTAAATGCAACGACTTTTTCATTCCCTTTGCAAGGTCCTGAGGAGTTTCATCAGGCCCTTTAGATTTTTTCTGCCTGAACGGTCCATGTGTGAGCTGCTGTCTCACAAATTGGCAAGTCAGTGTATGGTGCAAGGCTGTGGAGAGCACCCTTCCCCCCACTTTTGTATGGGAGAGTTATCATAATATAAAAGATAGAATAGTGTATAGAAATATCTATTATATAGTTACATATTATATGTACATATTATAGTACGTATTTTATGTACAGTCATATGGACATAATACACCAGCAAATTTTTGTCCATACCTAGGATGATACCAGTGTAGCTATTTTAGCAAAAATTATGCCTGTCACCAGCACCTTGCACAGGTCCTCCTGCTTTCTGTGGTTCTTTCATTCCCAAATCCCTACACCCATGTTCCTGCCAGCTTTAATCTAGCAGTATCCAAATCCTCCTTTTCCCTTTCCTCATACCAAGTACAAAAGGTATGCAAGCAATTCTCTCTCCAATTCACAGTGTTCTTTTTTGCAGCGATGCTTTGGTCACAGTGAGAGCAGGGGCAGGAGGACTTCCCATAGCTTCACCTCCATTCAGGAAGAGTATTAAGACTGCTCAGAACTCAGAACAGTGCAGGTTTGGGAGGTAATATGCTGAGGCCTCAAGAAATCTAGAGAAAGGCTTTGAAAAGTCTGCAGGATACATCAGCCCCAAGCACCTCTGTATTCCCAGCCCAGCATTGGGCTTATCCTGGAGGTGTGCATATGTTGTGCTAGCATGCAACATATACGTGCCTCTGAGTAGCTGGTGTTTCAGACCTATCAGTTAAATTTTCAGTTGCAACTCTGAAGGTTAGTTGTTGTTGGTGGTTTTGGTTTTTTTTTCATTTTGTTGCACTGTGTAAAATTATACTTGAATGAATAATTACCACTCTCTACTCAGTGAACTACAGTTCATAGGGATGAAGTGTAGCACATTAATCTCTGTATTTATGAGAAAAGATGTGTTTTGGAGAATCTGGTTGGTTTTGTTTTCTTTCAGTACATTTCTTAGTATATTTACAACAGGGAAATGAGACTTGGAAGTGTGTGTGGGAAATGTCAAATTCAAGAACCCTTAAACACTTCCAAGATATTCTGCTTTCTGAAGAGAATAAACCACAGTGTAAGAGAAGCTTATAGTTTCACCATTCAAATCCAGCAACTGATGGCTCATGGAGGAGTGGATAGGTTCAGTTCATCATGTCCCAGCCTTTCTGAGAGACCCAGTGCAGTTCCCTGACTCACTGAAGACAATGAGAAGATCTTCTCAAGTGTATGAATGGTGATTTCATTTATCTGTGGTTTGGGTACACATACTGTAATGCACCGTCATGCAGAGTTTCAGAGCAAACATGCATTGCTTTCAACTTCTTGGCTTAGATTAACTATGTATGACCATAAACTTGGGAAGAAAACAAGTATTTTGCTGACATTTCACTGGGAAAATCGTAATAGTCCCTCCTATTGAATTGCGTCTTTTTAACTGCACTCTGCAGCCACTGAAAGCAAGACTCAATTCTGTCCTGTGTCCACCTCAGAGAGCAAATCCATTAAGCAATTTTGTGCATTTCAGAAATAGTCTATTTCCTATAAATTATGTAACTGTGCTGAGTATGTCTGTAAACCAGGTTTTGAACTGTGTGCATAGACAAGGACAATTAACTGCAATGGGTAATTTCAAAACAGTACATTGGATAAATGTTATGTTACTAGAAAATGCTCTATGATGAGGAGAGTATTTCAAAGCAGCTTGCTTTAAAAATTATACAAGCTGTATTATGTATAGTAGTTTATTTTAATTATATCAAACCATGTAGGATTAAAAGCAGTTCAATGAGAATGCAGTTATAACCTTTCTAAGAGATGATTCTGCTATATAGACTTCTGTTAGAAAATAAAATCAAGGAAATTAAATTAAAGACTCACACTTTTTATTTTCCTCTGCATGAGGAATGTGAGATATGCTCTACCGGATACAATACCTAAACAGAAACAGAAATAGAGAAATACATCTGATCCCCAAAAGTAATAAGGTTGGATAAATTATTACTCTGGCTTGTGTTCCCAAAATAGAGTTGAGTGAAATGTTGCAAGTTCTTAAAAGAGGAAATACTAAAATATATTACATTTTTTTTTATACCCAAATCACCAAGAGGCTGCTTGAGGTACCTGAAATCAGCATCAATACCACCACTGACTGACTGATTTTAGTTCCTTTTTAATATGTGCTAAAATAAAGAGCTTGGAAAACATTGGGGTCTGAAAAAAAACCCCAAACAAACAAAAAACCAAACCAAAACCTTTGTACCGTGGCTTCTGCTTCCGAATTTGAGGTGTTGGCCACAAGCAGCACACCGTGGCTGTTACTTAGTCTGTGGCTGATAAGCACCTCGGGAGCAAAAGGCAACTTTTGAATGCTTCAATGTGCTTTCTGTTGCTGGCGCTACTTCTCCGCAGAGCAACCATAGTGTCCCAACATAAAAGCATAACTCCAGTCTGCAGCCATGCTGATGTTTTGGTTAGGTCAGGAGTATGATTTTCAGCCTGATATCCTAATCTTCCCAACTTGTCCTGTTTCAGTGTCTAGTGTGGCTGTCTGTGTGGCTGTCTATGTGGATTCCTTTCAGATGAAAGGAAACTGGGGTGTGTTTGAGCATATTTCATGCACTTTCATCCCTTGGCACTCTTCTGTCTGTGGAACAGGACTACAACTAGTCTTAAGTCCTCAAAATGTGCACCAGCTGCTCTGCTTCACTGCCTACCAATGCAGAAATAGCCTTCGGGTGTAATTTTCACATCTGGTTGAAGTTATTTTTATGTGCAGGTGTCTAAGGTGTCAAACCCTGTCTTAGCAAACACTGAAATACAGACTAAAGTGTAAACCTCTACTTAAGTGGATATGCTGGGTTTAGAACTAGATGTCTGGATATGTTTAAGATGTAGAGCTGATTATTTAGAGGTTGAAAGTCTCAGGGAGGTTCTTGGTGGGTTTTTCCGGAGTCTCGCAACTCACTCTCAATTAAAACTGTTTAATTAAAAAATTTAAAATGTGATCCTTAGGCTCTGCAAACTGGCTCCTGCATCACACTGCAAAGTCATGGTGATGTGGGAACCTTGAGGTCACAGGCTTTTGGAAAGAGCAGGGCTCCTAAGTCACTTAGGAGGAGACCCTCAGAAATAGCATATCACCTGAACATCAGTTAGGTACTTATTATATTCAGGAGCCTTTGAAAAATCCATTACCTGCACCTTCAGCTACAAGGAGACCTTTACAATCTGACTTTTATGTTTTGTGACACTTCACAGAGCAATCTATAAATACCATAAAAACCTGGGGCTACTGTAAGGATACCCAAGTACCTCAGATACTTTTAAAATACTTACCCTTATTAGTTTTCACAGTTGAGAGCTTATTTTAGAATGATTGGTGGCATAAGACAGTTTGGGAAGAAATCATTTGTGTGCTGACAAACACTGCGTACGCATTACCTTTTAACAAATTTATCCTGCTGATTTTCAGGTAAAGGCGATGTGTTTGGTGATATCTTCTGGAAAGAAACCAGTCTGGCCCACGCATGTGCCAATGTACGGGCTCTGACATACTGCGATTTACATATTATTAAACGAGAAGCCTTGCTTAAAGTGTTGGACTTTTATACTGCTTTTGCAAACTCATTCTCAAGGAATCTCACGCTCACCTGCAATTTGAGGAAACGGGTAAGGCAACAGTTCTTGTTTTCCCCTTTCTGTCTGCAAGACATTGCAGCTTTTGCAGACTGCTTGCAGTGTTTAACAGCTCCTAATCTACTCTCAGTGTTTTCAGGTCATTGCAGATTAACTGGCCTTTCAGTAAATGTTGTCACTGTTTGTTAATGATGGCTCTATAAAAGTTACCTGTAGATTTGCAGCTCTGAGAAGCAGTCCTAGCAGGCTAATACATGAATTACATTTCCTTTTCTTCACAGTTCTGTTTTTTTGGCGCTTTTTACCCATTGCATGATGTATAAGGTTTTATTTTATAGTCTGACAGAATACAGATTCTGGATTCCTCAGAGGTTGGGTTTAGTCTCTCACCTGCTACGATACAGGCCAGAGGACAGTCTGATGGATCTGCATGGCATAGACCAGCTAAGAGAAATTTATTTAAGTTAAATAAATGAAACGTACTCATCCAAAATATTGTATTAATACCTGCTTCTCTCACTTGCATAGTTTAAGATTTTAATATGGCAAGGTTAATAAAGCTTGGTAGCAATTTTACATTCAAAGCTCACTTCTTAAACCCTCCTGCTCATTTTATAATCAATCAGCAATGCTCACTATCCATTAATCCTTTCAAAGAACACTCCATCTGAAAATGAATTAGCTGTAAGGACATATCTTTAAAACAGGTTAAGGGATTCTTTAATTCACGTTGCAGCTGCAAAATCTGATCTTTATGATTTTATTTTTTTTAAGATTGATGAGGGTTATATAAATTTCATTTGCATAGAGAAATCTCATAACAATGATTTATAGATTATTGAACATTAGCTGTGATCCTCTAGCTGCTGAAAGGCATTTTTCTGCAGCTGTACCTTGGGCATCTCACCTGATAATGTACCTCAGTACAGTAGTAAGGCTACTTCAGTGTTTCACAAGACAATTTCAACTTCTGCAGCAAGAGGAGTTCAGGACAACTAGAATTTTATTTTTCTGAGTCTAGTTTCTCTCTAGGCATGAGAACATCTTACAAATGCTCCTTTCAATTTTTAGTGCATTCCTTGTGCTCATTAATGTATAAAGTGTGGCACAAAATAACCATGGCAAAAAGCAGATGTAAGGGGATTATGATTCCCCTCTGTCTGTGCCAGACCCTGAAAGAGCTGAATTATAATGAGGTTTGATTCCAGCTTGTCATCTTACCTCTGACTTGAAGGTTAATTCTGCTTCAGACCTGAAGAAGGTCTTTGGGGCTTGAAAGCTGGTTTGTGGTTTCTAGCTTATCATTTCTTTGTTAATAAGATGTCCTCCAAGCCTTGACTTCAGTGTCCCCAACTTTGCTATCTCACCTACCTGTGATGTGCCATAAACTACAGACCCAAGATGACAATTCTGCTCAGGCATTGCTGATGGTGATTTCATGGGACAAGATAATGCCACATGTATTGTGCCAAAATGTATTCTTTGCTTCTTAAAACAGAGAACCTGTCACTTTAGCTAGCTTCCTGGGGCTCCCCTCCCCCTGTTAGCTGTGGCAAGGTTGTGTACAGCAAAAACATGTACATATCTTCTCCAAACAGGGCGATGTGCTGGAGTTCAACCCTATAGTCTGTGGATGTGTATTGAGGAATAGGCTTCTGGCTGGATTTTTATGGATTTTCCCCTCTCTCATGCACCTTTTTAAAGGAAAATTATTTCCCCTTCAGGGCCCTGGCTTAAGCAGTCCACCCAGGTGGAAACTCTCATGGAGTTCAGGTCCTCAGTACAGATACCTGCTGTCTAGATCAGTGTTATGTATATGGACTTTGTCATGGGGGTAGTGACTGAAAGCAAATAGAAACAGCACTTCTAAAGAAATGTTAGGTTTTGTGGAATGAAAGGAAATGTTGGTCAGGAGCATGTGTGGGTGTTACATAAGAATGGATGGAGAGTGAAAGAAAGGTCATGCCAATGTGGTACATGCACGGTGGATTTCATTTCACAAAAAGTTGGGTGATGATGTCCAAGGTAGTCACCTGTCACCTGTATAACACATGAAGAATGTTTGTTCCAGAAAGCAATCACCTGGTCCCTCTTCACTGCCCAGTCTGGGATGGGAAAACCATCCCTTTTCTGTTGACTTTTGAGAGACTCCATGGTCACTAACATGGGTACATCAGATGAACCCACCTACGATGTCTCCTACAGTTTTACGCAAGAACTATTTTGGGAGGAGTCTTACTTACAGTATTGCAGTAAGATACAGTAAGAAGTATTACAGGCCTAGTATTGAGCCAGAGCCTGCTTTGCAGAAACTCAGTGTATTATTCCTAAATAGATTCACAGATTCATAGATTCATGCTACTTTCGACACCAGGAACACAATCTAAATCCTGTTACATAAAATTATTCCGGGTATTGTTTCAAAACTTGTATCTGCTGAAAGTATATGTTATTTCCTGCAGGGCACAGAAGAGTTTGGTGTTGAGTTCATCTATTATGAAAAGTAGTGCTTTTCAGGAGAGTTTCATCAAGCAAACAGAAAGCAGTTGTTCAGGCAGAGAGACAGGGCTGAAAGAGCTGCACTGTACTGCAGCAGTTTGTGCTGGAGTCATGTAATCTAAATGGAAAGAAAATTATTGTCTCCTTTAACTGATTTCAGTAGAAACATATTTAGCACTTTTCCTGAGTAGTTACCCCTCATAACATTTGACATTTAATTAAAACAAGAATATCCTACTTGCAGTTCTGTATTTGAGAAAATGGCAGCTCTCACTGTCAAAGTAATGGACAGAATTGTTCTTCCTCAGGTCTGCTCTTCAAAATACATGTACATGTATGCGGGTGCACAGAGACATGTGATTTTGCTGCACTGTCCCTCACCCAGCACTTAAATGTGGTCCACAGACTGCAAAGCAATTTAGACATTCATAAGGCTAATAAATTAATAATAGTACTGAGTACAAAAGGTTAGTTCCACATGACAGGGAAGAGAAAGCCTCAGTGAAGTGGGAAAATAATATTTTCTCACTCCCAAATAATATTTAGAGGCCTGACATGTTGAATGACCTACTTAAGGCATCTGCTCAGCATGCTATTATCAGCTCTGGATTTTTGTTGTCTTTTTTTGTGTTAGGTAGCTCAGCCAGCACACTGCATTTATGAGCCCATAAAGTGAGCGTGCCTGCCTGCTTTTCAACCTGCAATCATCTCTCCTGCCCTGGGTGCTGAAGTGACTTTTAATCTGTAATTGCAAAGTATTGCAGCATATCATGTTTCGTGCTCTGAAATCTTTACGGCACATCTAGTGTCACTAATACATACTCCAAGGCAGAAATAGCACTCTGAACTTTTGGTTTTTTCCAAACAGGAAAAACAATTAATCTGGGAAAATATTCTTTAAAATCATAATGAGATTACATAGCTGCCTCTGAGGACTGGAAGTTATAAAGCAGTGTTTGGGATGTGTCTTCAAAGAGTTAATTACTGCCTTCTGATGTTGGAAGGGAATAGTAATAATGTCTCATTCATTAAGTGCCTTTCAAGATTTCAAACATCTGGAGGAGGGCCTCTCTGCAAGCTTGAGCCACGCAGCTTGGTCTGAGCAGGGGAGCCAAGGCAAACCTCTAGGAAGCTCAAAACTGTATAAATAAATGTATGTTTTATTGATGGTCAAAATTCAAGAAGGAAGGTCTACATCAGGATACCAAATGCATTCCCACAGGAAACAGGTGGTTTAGGTGCAATAGCTAGACCAACACAGTCTGTCCAAGTGCATAAAAAAATTGAAATGCAATTTTGGCCCTCCTGAAATCACAGCTAAAATTCTCCTGTTCTTAAGTAAAGCAAAAATTTCCCCCACAGCTTTTAAGGTACACGGTCACATACTGCTGTTTTCCACCATGAACAAAATGAGCTGTGTTAAAGAAATGAGTTAGGAGCAGCCAGGGAAGAGGACAATTGTCCAAATAGGACCTCTGGTGCATTTGCTCCTGGAAGGTGTGCTGGGGAATGAGCCAAGGAGAAATGAGTAAGGCAGTGAAATACCATCTGGAGAGGCTCAATTCTTTTCCCTGTGATGCTCTTAAAGCCAGGGACAACACTGTGGGCAACTGATGTTATGTAATATCTTCAGAACACTGTGAATCTCTGAGGCTTTTTAGTGGGTGAGTCCATCAGACTGTCTTAACACGTCCTTTTTTCTTTCTATTTCAGATTAGAATAATTTCTTTTTAAATTGGCTTTCTGTTTTTGCTTGAGATTTTAAGGAATCACATTTGGTTTCTTGACTGAATTGCTGATCATTTTTATGTCACATAGTTTTTAGAAAAGCTTTAATTTGAATTCTGCATTCATGTCTCGCAAAAGTGAAAGCTGTACCAAGGTTCACTTAGGATCCCTCTTCTTTTTCATTTTTAAGACTCTCCAGATGGTGCGCTATATTAGCAAGTGTCCTGATGCAGAAGCAGTGTCAGAGACAGAAAGCATTGCTCTGCATATTGCCCCTTGCTCCTGAAGGTTGCACATGTTCTATAGGACCTGTGGGTTTTTGCAGGTTTTGAGTTCTGAAAGCTATTCACAATTACAGCAGCTTAATTCAGAGCTGTTTGCACTTTGCCAGCTGGTGCTCACACTCAGTCGTCATCAGTTGTTGGGAGTGACTTGCTTACATAGAAATGGATCAGAGCATTGTCCTTGGGTAACTCTGGCAAACAGAAAGCTGTGGGGTAATTGTGGAGCAGGATGTGCTGAGCGCCTCCTCTGCGCAGTGGTCCATCTGCACTGGCAGGTCCATCATTCATTTTCACATTTTTCAGTCTATTGTTGGGAACTTTCTCCATGTGGGACAGCGATGATGGCAAAAGCTATCTGGGAAAAACAAGCTTTTCCATCATTAATGAAGAGAAACAGGGCAGAAAAGCACAATGCTTAGGGAACTGCTGTGCTAATAATGTAGATCAGCTGGTGAGGGCTTCAGTGCCGTCTTGGACTTGTGTCCTGTGATAGGGAATTGTGCCCGCCCCCAGGCTGATACTCAGTCCTCATCTGTCTCTCAGTCCTGGTACTTTCCTTTTGCACGTGCAGCTTATCCCTCTGCTGGTTTGAGCTAGTGGCAAGGGTCAAGCGCCTGGAAGGGCAGATACAACAGATCAATTTCTATTATGGCTCATATGGCCAGCAGGCTTTTGGCATGACTTAATCCAGAGTTTGTTTATAACTCAATGGCTTGCTCAAGCCTATTGAAATTAATTTGTTCAACTTCTTGTTGGCAATGTAGCTGGCGTGTTTCCTTTCCCTGTCTGTATCTTTTCAAGGTCTCGAAGCATCTGCAGGCTCATACATCCTGCTGCCTCCTGTTCCTAGCTGAAGCAAGGGGACACAGAGGGGCTCGCCAGCCAGGCCTGCTGACACCCCTCTTCACTTCTCCAGGGCAAACGCAGAGTGACGTTAGTCACAGCCCACAGCTGTGCTGCCCATGACATAATGTTTGGATGTTTACAGCTCTTGCTTAATTACTACAATAATAGGCAATTATCTTGTGGCTGTGGCAAAGGACACTCTTCTCAGTTGTGTAAGCCCGAAGTCTCACCACTTCCTCCTCAGTCCTTCCTTTTGTGTAACTCCAACAAAAATATAATACACCTTTAACCTCCTTTTTTTTTCTTTTTCAAGCAATAAGTTCAGCTTGGTTTGGGCATAAAGGGGCATTTATCTCTTCGTGCTCAGAGGCTAGCCTTGGTTTAATTTCAAGCTTTTTTCTACACCTATATGTGAGAAAGGTAAGATTGTTTTAACCTTATTTCAGGGTGTTCCTCCCCTTTCCTATCCCTCTCTGGTCTTTGGTTGTATGTTTTTTTTCTTCTTTTATATGAACATGTTGCTCCAGAAAATGAAGTTCTACAGCTGTAGTTTAGTAGCAAGTTAAGTATGATTACACAGCAAATAAGTTATACTCTCAAAAATCAATTTGGTTTTATTTTGTTCACATCTTAGCAGACTCTGCAGCCTCCATTATGCTTGAAGAAGCTTTCACTTAGGAAAATTTTTCGCATTTTTCTTTTATTGTTCAGCTTCATTGCATTTATAGCTATTTCCAGATACATTAATATTCCATTGCAGTATTTCCCAAAAGACTATTTCACTGATTTAGATCTAGTACCATCTCTGATGGTGTCTAGACCTATATATTGAATGTGCATGGACCAGAAGAGTCAGCTTCAAACATTCAAACAATGTGACCTCGTCCAAACTGCCAACCAGCAGTGGTACCTGGCTGGTCAGGGCCCAGGAATTTCTGAAGAAATTGCTAATGGGTCTGGGTCACACACATGTGGGGAATTTATCAGTATGGAGAATGGAGCAATTCCTTGTGTAGCTGTAGCTGTGTGGTTAGACAGCCCAGCACAGTCCATGTTACACCTTCTGCCATTTTGAGAGCATGCAATTCCTTCTGAGTGAGGATTACAGATCTGAGACTAGAGTTTATTTCTGCAGCTCTTCACTTTCCTCTCCTGTTCCCCTAAGCAGTTCCTTGTGTCTTTGCTGCTCTTGGGAGGACATGGGGATTTGAGTTTAAGGCAGTCAAAGCATGGAAGTTAGTCCTTGGAGGACTGTGCATGACTTTGCTAGGTAGAAGAGCAGCATAAAAATTCAGAGAAAGCTGCGGCAGCATTAACTTCACCTCTCTGTGCCTCTTCCAGACGGCATGGGACAGCTGTCTGAACAGAGCGATTGCTGTAAAAGCTGTCAGTAGCTTTGCTTCTTGAAGGTTGTTTCATAGCTGTGAGCCTGACTCTTTCCTGCATGCCTCACTCCCTTGCCTCCCCTTATTGCCAGTTCATACCTCCTTTACAGTGGTCTCTTCTGGGCACCTTTCAGGGCATACAGATTGTAGGAAATCAGGGGTGCAGGATGAATTGAAGCTCTGAACTCCCCCCTTGGGGCACAGTGGGAGCATAGCGGATTTCTATCCTTCAACAAGCACAGTGTGCTTGGCTGTGACCATGTTTGTGGATGAGTACAGAAACGGTGATAAACCTGGAATCTCTTGAATGCATCCAGAAGACAGCAACAAAGCTGGTGAAAGGGCTGGGTGGAATGTTCTATAAGGAGCAGCTATGGACTTTGGGGTGTTCTAGTTTGAAGAAAAGGAGGAGCAGGGGTGACCTCATTGCTCTGTACAGCTTCCTGAGCAGGGGAAGTGGAGACAGAGATGCTGATCTCCCTGGCATCCAGTGATAGCACACATGGGAATTGTTCAAAGCTGTGCCAGGGGAAGTTTAGACTGGACATTAGGAAGCATTTCTTTGCCAAAAGGGTGGTCAAACACTGAAAGGCTTCCTAGAGAAGTGGTTGATGTCCCAAGCCTGTCAGTGTTTAAGAGTCATTTGAACAATGCCCTTAATAACATGCTTTAACTTTTTATCAGCCCTGAACTGGTCAGGCAGTTGGTTTAGGTGATCATTGTATGTACCTTCCAACTGAAATATCCTCTCCCCTCACCTTCTCTCCTTGCCACCTCAAAGCCTTGGGTATCATAGTAAGTGTTTAAATACTTAACTAAAAAACAGGGCACTGTATATCCCCTTGGGTCTTTGGGAGGCCTGGAGTGGTATGGGTTCCTGGCACAGTCTGGGTTAATACATTTTGCCTTTAGACTGCAGGTAGATGCAGATGTTAGCCAGTGCACTATCATCTTTAATAGTGTTTCAGAGCCACATTAATCCCTTAGGGTACCAGCAAGCCCTTATTCCATTCTGAATATAATTTCTAAATTAAGTACATTCTTCAGAAATCCTGACTGGCCTTCTGTAGGAGCAAGAGGCAAAACACCATCAACTCTGTTAAAAGTAGGACTGAGCAGATAACCAGAGGTAGACTTCTGATAACCAGAGGTAGACTTACTGTTGGTTTTAGATGTGAAGCTTCCCTATATAAATCTAAATCAGAAGGACATTTGATCTTGTTTATCATACTGCTTGTTTTTGTTGAGAAATGCTGGGCAGTTTAGCATACTTTTCATTCAAGGATCTTTGAACACAATGGTATGGCTGCAGAAGAAAATCATGTGTGCTGATATGCTGCTTTTTGCACACAGAGGCTCAACAGCTGTTATAAAAGGCACTCTACTGATTTATCCCACTGAAAGGTATGAGCATCTCTTCTTCAGTCATCTGAGTGATTTATTTGTATGTGGAAAGATCATTAAGCAGGAAATGTTAGGGATGGGCAGCATCCATAGCAAAACAAAAATGTAAACGGGCTATGTTAGAGTGAAGAGCTAGATTAACTACTATTTGCTGTTGTGCTTTCTGTGAATTAATACCATTTTCTTCTTTAGAAGGTTCTCATAAATAAGAGACTTTCCTTAGCTGACTCAGCTTTCTGCAGGCTGTCTGCTAGTATCGATTCTGGGCAGTGTTGCTTGTTCAGAACTTGAATGATGATTAAAAAAATCAAAGATTTACTATTTTTAATCTTGTAAATATTAAAATATAAACACTTTGTGTTCACCTCCCCTCATTGATTAAAATTGATGCTTTTAATTTCTTCCAACTGCTAGGAAAGGGGAGGGAATGTGCATGATGCAGTGGGAAGCAACACTGACATTTTCTTTTTGATTGCCAGTTTGAAGTTTTTATCATCAGCCTCTTCTGTGTTTTGATTTTGTGATGAACATGGGGACTGGCAACTCAGCCAGCAGCAGACCCAAGTAGATCACCATTGCTGTCTCTGAGCTCCCTCACTGGCTGTTACATTGCCACGCTTAGCTCTGCAGCAAGCTCCCTGTTGAGCAGGTGTTCTAAGAAAGCAGATCTCCCCATAGCTTTGTGTGACTCCTTTGGTACCTAATAAGCCGTTGGAGTATTACAAAGGCATCTGTGCTACTGCTGAGAGTCACCAATTTATTTTGTGATGCCCTCAGTGTGCCTGGCAGCTGCCGCTGCTGCAGGTGATTTCCTGCTTGTGCGCCACCTCTGTTATGTACAACTGTGCCTTATGCTGAGGTGACCAGCATCCTAGCAAGTAGGCTTTGCACAGAAAGTGGGACAGAGGTCTATTGTGTTCTCACATACCTCCAAACAATTAGCCCAGAGCAATGGATTTCTTCTTGCATGGGCTGCTGAGCCTAATTACTATGTAGATCTACAACCTTTTCAACATGATAACCACAGAGAAAGGGGGGGATGTTACTAAACAGATGATTAATTCCAAGTGCTCTGATTGCTTCCATCGTTGCTTTCTGCAGCTGAATGCCTGAAGTTTTAGTAAAACAGCACAGCATGACTTGTAGGTATGAAAATTAGCTTCTACACCAGACTTCTCACTCCCCAAACCTTATTTCTGTGAGATGTGGAATGCCAGTTGCAATGCATCCAAAACCATGACTGGATAAAGAAAACTTCTTGCCTATTCATTCGAACAATATAAATAGGCTTCAGAAGGAGCAGACAGAGCTTTAGCATTTGCCCAAGTGAGAGATTTCTGTCTCTGCCCAAAATGGGATCCATTTTGACCAATGTAGAAGTGATCAGGAACAATTTCACAGCTGTTTTGCACTGTAGAGAGCACTGATTTTATTCTTATCTCACCCTCTCTGAACAGGTTTTTATCTTGGCTGCACGAAAAGGCTTCTCACTAGTTACGTACTATGAGCCTGTAAAATGCTAAATAAAGCTCTCTGTGTAAGGTCTTTCTTTTCTGTACAAGTATAAATCCATCAATCTACTGTTTTGCAGCATACGCTCCACAGATGCAATAATACCCAAATGTGCCAGTTCAGCATGTGATAATCATTGCAGTCCTGCAAATCCTAGATTTACCTTACTTTCAATTCTATTTTTGGGCTGCTTTCTACAGCAAAGAAGCAGTGCATGTAGGAAAGTATTAAATCACCCAACATGTGCAAGAGAAACTTTGTGGGGAAGTTTGAACCAATCCCACTAGTTTTAGTTAAAAATAAAACCCAGCTTGTCACTTCCAACTTAATGATGGCTGATTGACTGTGCCTTTTTTAATTGTCAGCCAGTTGCTGTGATTAGCAAGCTGCCTCAGTTTAGGTCCCATGCAAAGGAAGTCTGGAGAAGCAATTTTGAGAGTAGCTGATTTACATATATGCCAGAGGTGGCCAGAGCTGAATTCAGGAAGATTCAGGAAACCACCTGAAATAAGCCAAGTCCTCTCTTACTGCACTTCTGAGCAACTTGCATAAAGGCAAAAATATTCCATGTGTTTAGAAAGGAATGTGTATTATTAATCCATGTTTTTTCTTCATATTTTTGCTTCTCAGTTTTCACAGCACTTAGTCTTAGTTTCTTTCCCTTCCTAAAGACAACAGAAATGTAATATAGTTTTCAGATGTAAAGTACTGTTTAAAAAAGCAGCATAGTATAAGCAGTTATAAAAGTCTCTCATTCTCTTGACTCCATTATTTAAACTGCCAGTGATCTTTTGATCTTTTGAACTAGAAGTCCCTCACCTAAAAGACTGTTAGGTGAATTTTAGATTATTTTATTATTACTTCACAAAGCTATCTCAGCTGTCAAAAAGATTTTTTCTATAGTACTTCCTATCTAAATATTTCCATCAGTCACTGTACATCCAGAACAGAGAGACTTAACACTCTGTGCTCTGTGAGTACATATCCCTTTTGGAGACGATTCATTGTGCTCTCTTTTCTATTATTGACAGCACTCCTGTTACCACAGGAACAGGCTTTGGCTTTTTCTGAGAGCCTAAAACACTTTGCACTCCTTAAAAATGTGAAAATGGGGACCTAAGCAACAAGCAGATGACAGCAGCAAAGAGCAGTGATTTCTAAGCAGGATATTTCTACTTGTCAGCTGGAATGTAGCATTTTTATTAAGATTAGCTTTGCTTTTCCATTTGTGCCCATCACCTGCCCCTCAGTGCACAGACATCCTGTTTTCCTTCTCCACGTCGCTGACCTTATCAGCGTATCTTGGCAGCCTGGCAATTAATTTCTGTGTTTAACCTCACTATTTTCACCAATTCTGCCTTCCTTGACTGCATGCCATTGTAATCAACTTCTATCTCCATCATGTATCTAAGGCAAATCCATTTTTAAAAGGAACAGTTGTTGGTAGTTCAGAGCAGCTCAAGTACAAATGAATCCCATCCTCCCAGGCTCTATTAGCTCTCCTGCTGGAAAAGGCTATAGTAAGAAATGTAAATGGATTAAGTGAATCATGGACGTTTTTCATGTGTCATTAATTGTCCCTGTTTCCGTTTATTAAAGGACCTAGCCAATAACTTCAAGATGATCTACAAAAGTACATGAATAATAATTTGCAAGCTCAATGCAGCCATGCATTAATAAACCAAACATGACTGATCCACATGCATCATCAGCTATAACTTAAAACATTTGTCAGAAAGTCTGAACCAAGGCACTGTGGTCCATCAGTAACGTGTCCCAGACCAGTTGTGCTCAAATTCAGTCCAACATGTCAGATAGCTGCTAATACGGTAGATAAGGGCTCTGCTGGGACAGAGACTGACTTTGCAAAATCCCAAAAAGCCTTCTGTAGCCTTGCTAGCATTCTTGCGGGCAGATGCTCTTGCTCCGTGGATCATGAGCCCTGCCCATTGGGTGAAACATCTGGCACAGCTGCACATCTATAGGCATCCCCTAGCATTTGAGGGAGGTGCTGGACCTAACTGAGAAGAGTCGACCTCCTAGAAGTGCCTGGACAAGGCCTTCCTGTGAGAAGATAACTGAAGAACTGCTGTCTCATGTGGGATGCTTAGGGTTAGCTGGATTTTTTTCAGACACCGGAAAAAAAATCAAACCATGGAAAAACAGAGAAGATGCTTTAGCCAAAGTCTTAGAGGTCAAAAGGACCTCTGGGAAGCAAACTCAGTGTCTGAGGTGAAAAGTAACAGAGACAGAAGTAGAGATCTGTACTACTTCTGCCTGGTGCCTGTCTGCATGCTTGCAGCAGTGTTAATCCTGTACCAGTTGGTGTTTTTTATTGATTGTGGGTGCACAGGGAGTGGTAGAAAGCATGCAAACACTGTGTAAACAGAATGCAGTGTAGTCATAAATGGAAAAATACAGAATCATCAATGTTATTGATTGCAAAGACCTGTTTTTTGTGCAGGTACAGGGTTTTCTTACTAGACCCAGGCAGAAAGAGAGGACAAATCAACTAGGCTGCCTCCATTTTTACATGAGGAGGTCATTTCTGATCACTTTGGAAGCCAGATTTGCCAAAGTATACAATACTGAGGATTACAAACTAATTTGTTTGAGTCTGGAGCAATGCGATAAGCTAAGGCTGCAAAAACAGCAGGCTCAGCCCCTAAGGAGCATCCTGTGTCAGTGCCTAAATACACAGATGCGAACATAAATCAGTACTGATGAGCTTTACAGAGATCCACATCTAGAAAAGAGGTGATGGTTGTGATACAGGTATTGATAGATACAAGATCACAAAAAAATTACATGAAAACAACTGAAGGACTTTTTCCCCTAAAATAGACTAAATGCCTGGACACAATAGAATGATACCCACAACTAGGATATAGCCAGATCACTTAAATACTTCCCAGCAGAGCCTTGGCTTATTGCTATGAAAGCCCAGGGATTGATTTAATGCAGTCAGCATGTAAATGGGAAGGAAATGGTTCTTCACCACACCATCTGTTTATCCCATCCCCATAACCCCACTGGTTAACTCTTTTGTGCTGTCTCTTCCTCTTGCTGATACAGTTCAGTAATAAATACAAAGCTCTGCAGAGTCACCACTTGCTGAGTTCCTCGGTCATATCTTCTGAGGTTAGAAAAAACCATCTAATAGTCCCATTGGGGACAGTCAGAGAACTTCATCCTCCCTAGGTGTTCGTCATGTAGACAACCTGCTGATTTTGCCTGTAAGAGTCTCTGATAGAACTGTCATTAGTAACTTCATTTCTGCACAAGTAACCTTCAGGGAGCAGCACACTTCTCTTTGTGGTGAAGTTTCATGTGGCTCATGCAGTATTTCCATGCTGTTGTAAGCAGTTCACTAGTTAGTGGATAGCTCTCTTCCATGCTTTTCTGGCTGTGGATGATTTTCCTTGACGTTGTGTCCCAGAAAGGAAGAGCTCTTCACTGCTGCAGGTTCAGGTACAGGGAAACATCGGCAACATCATTGAAATGGAGTCTTTGCTCTCTAAAAATTTTTCATTTGATTAAGCCAGAAATAGAAGGCCCCCGCTCTGCTGACAGTTAAAGATGCCTCTGAAAAACTGAAATTCCTTCAATCTCTTGAGCTAAAGCACTCTCAGTGGTACCTTTACCACTTTTGTCTATAGGGAGATGCTTAGGTAAAAGTAGCATATCCTCTTCATAGTATATTTCTTCTTGACTGGATACTCTTCAATATTTGCATGCTCATATCTTGGGTCTTTTTATTTTTTCCCTTCAAAGGGTTCTCCCCCACTGAAGCACTGGCTGTGTTCATATTAAAGGCAATTACAGTATATTTCAACAGCCAGCACTCCATACTCACACATCGCCAAGTGAGAATGCTTAACTGGGAAAATTTTAGCTCTTGCTGAGTGAGATGTTTCTCTTGAAGAATTCCAGGGATACTTGTTAAGGTTAATTCACAGAGCTTTCTACAGTTAAATGAAATAGACCTGTTGGTCTTTTTCCTGTTAAATTGGGATTTCCCAATGGTTTAACTGAGTTATTTCACATCTATTATGTAGTGGGCTGACCCTGTCTTTCAGTCTGTGAATGACCTACCAGAGTTGTTAGTCTTTTCTCAGTCTTGATTTCAACATAAAAGAATTGCCAGGTCACACCACTAGTAGATTTTGGGCTGGTGTCTCTGAGCTGAGAAGCAAAGATGTGTGTTGCTGAATTGCCCCAGCTCATTCTCCCATGCAGCATCCCTGTGCCTTCATTTACAGGGCATCCTAAGGGGAAGGTAGGCACAGGGATATGTCCAACCATCATCTGAGCCTGGGTTTCATCCAAATGATCTGTAGAAAGGGAGTAAGCACTAGCAGCACTTCTCTTAATTTGGTCCAGGCATATTCAGTCTTCTCTGATACGGCAATAGATTGTATTTATGGGTCAAGAAGAAAAAGAACTAACTCTGAGGTCGTTTTGGCATGGTTGGCTAGCTGAAAGAAGAACCATGGCAATTGTGAGCTTTGCCCTTGAGAACAGCAGAGCCAGATTAGAGCAGTTCTCAAATGAGCCTAATTAATCCTCCCTTTCTGCAGGGGAGCACCACTATGCTACAACAGGGATCCTTGTGCTTGTCTCTGTCGTGTGGCATAGACATGCCCTCACCTTCAGCCCCTCAAGCATTTAAAAGGTTGGGTCCTTGACTGGGATCTAGAAGCAAACAGGAAACACGCACATGACTGCCCAGCCACCAGCCTAAATCTGCTCAACTCAGGAGTGCTACCATGTTTTCGAATTATCTTGAATCTGGAGTCAGTGGCTCTCACCACCAGACTATTTTCCACTATTAGACCTGGTTCAGGTGAGGAATGTCTGACAGTGACAGCGCAGCATGTTTTACTGCTCTGTTTTGTAATACAGAAAAACACAACAAGGTTTGATGTCTTGGCTCTTTGAGGTACAGAGGTTGCCCACTGTCCTTTTCATTTCTGTTTGTGGTTCACATGTTCTGCCCTTTAAAATTATTTGTTCATTTCTGATTCATCACTTCCAAACAAAACTGATGGTGTTCTACGTTGCATGGCACTGGAAATGCATTGTTTTAATTGAAGCTCCTGTTTTAAAAGCTTTTCAATAAATTAACAAAACCTTGAAAATGATGAAGTGAACAGAGTAGCTGATAGCACACTCCATATAAAAACAAAGTTTCTGCAAGCCAGGTAGAATGCCCTCAGTGTAAGAAGCAAGACTGATAGCAAGGGGTGTTGCCTTTTGTTAGATTAGTGGATATAGCTGGAAAAAAATCAACAAGCTTTCAGCTGCAAAACACTTATTCAGGTCTGAAGACTTCAGATTAAATTTCAAGCACTTTATAGTCTGATACAGTAATATGTAAGGAAAAAAAACCCCACAACATAATGATTCCAATTAATTTAAATTTCCACTTAAAGTAGAGATGAGAGAATAGTTCATTTGGGAACAATTTGCAATTCTTTTGCTGATGTATTACTTTGTAAATGCAGAGTCTCTCTTAAGCATTTATTGAGACCATTTGGTCTTCAGGCAGAAACATATAAGAGGCAAAAACATTGAGAGCAAAACATAAATTCTGCAAATCCTCTTGTGCCCATATTCTATGTGGCTTTGTGCTAAGGATATGCAGGAATACTGCATCTGTCACAGGCAGGGCTGGCCAGAAGCCAAAAGTGAAGATTTTTACTTTTTTTTTTTTTTCCATTGGAATAAGAACAAGACCACCTGAAAATTTTCACTAAATAGAGATAGTGCTGCCCACCTCCCCTCCCCTGTTTCAACACAAACCTGAACAACAGACAAGTTTTCCTGGATCGGATTTAATTTCAGAAATAACTGCAATTGTGGTTGAACCCTTCCAACTATTTCAAATCCAGAACTATATTTCCCAGACAGGACATTAGTGAAAATAAAGTGCATTATTAATAGTTTTATTTTACTTCATTCTTGAAGAGTGTCCAACCTTCCTGGACCCCTTTGTCCTTCAGTAATGTCTCCCAAGGAGTTCTGCAATCAGCATCCTGAACAGGCCAAAGTCAGCTCTTCAGAAGTCTAAGGTGAAGGCTTTGCTGACCTTCTTCCTGACTTCTTCAAAGATTGAAAATTCAATCATTTCATGATTGCTTTGCCCAAGACAGGCTCCAACCATCACATAATCCACCAGTCCTTCTCTGTTTGTGAACAGCAAATCTAGCCAGGCGTCTCCCCTAGTTAGCTCCCTCACTAGCTGGGTAAGGAAGCTATCTTCCACACACGCCAAAAATCTCCCGGATTGTTTCTTCTCTGCTATATTGTACTTCCAGCAGACATCTGGTGGGTTGAAGTCCCCCACGAGAACAAGGGCAAGTAATTATGAAACGTCTCCCAGTTGTCTGAAGAACAATTCATCTGTAATTTCGTCCTGGCTAGATGGTCTAGAACAGACTCATACCAGGATATGTGCTTGGTTGGCCTTCCCCCTGACCTTCACCCACAAACATTCAGCCTTCTTACTCACATCATTGAGTTCAGGGTAGTTGATGCACTCCCATACAACACAACCCCACCACCTCTTTTTTCTTACCTATCCCTTCTGAAGAGCCTGTAGCCATCCATTGCCACTCCAGCCATGCGAATCATTCTACCACATTTCCGTGGTGATGATTATGTCATGATTTTCCTGCTGCACAATGGCTTCCAGCTTCTCCTGTTTGTTCCTCATGCTGTGGGCATTGGCATTTAAGCTGCCTTGTAGATCTGGACTCCAAGCATGTTATCCTATGGCTCATTTCTAGCGAGTCCCTTCCCTCTTTAAACCTAGTTTAAAGCCCTCTCTATAGGCCCTGCTAGCTCTTGGGCTAGAATCCTTATCCCCCTTTTGGACAGGAGTACCCCATCTGCTGCCAGTAGACCAGGTGCCATGTATACTGACCCATGCTCAAAACCCCAAAATTCTGAGCAGCCACAGAGCCAGGAATTAATTAGTGAGATATTTCTGATGTAACCATTGTCACTGATTGTGACTGGCAGGAAGGACAAGAACGCTGCTTCGGCTCCCAAACCCTGAACTAGTCACCCCAAGGCCCTGAAGTCCTTCTTGAGTCCCCTAAGTCTTCTTGAAGAGATTTCCTCCTTGCCCACCTGGAAGACTAATAAAGAAAAGGGAAAGAAGAATGATAGATTCTGTTTCAAGTTTAATCAGGCTGAAGAGCGGCTTGAGGAGTCTTTTGGCATTTTTCACCATCCCAGAATGCATAATTTCTGCAGTCTGTCCCAAGTTTAAACCACCCTGCTGTCATCTGGAGGCTTTGAACTTTCCTTATTTATGCTGAAAAGCGTGTCACTCTTAGGAGATACTGCACTGGGCAAAGCGAAGGTTGCATTCTTTAAGGAGTTTCATTTTTTTAATGATCTGTAATAAAATGCACAAACTGAAACTCATCTGTACCACAGCAAAGCCTGAATCAATTGACCCTGCGGCTTACTGACATTTCATTAAGCCAGTGCCAATAGCAGATATTGATCCAATGGCCAGTACATGTTTGCAAGGACCAAACCTTCATGATCTAGTTGGAAACTGTCCTGCTGAAGAGGCATTGTATTGCAGAGAGCACACCACCCCACAGCAGGTGTAGGAGGCAATGGGAAGCTCCCTTCAACTCTTGAGCCCCAGAGTACTTCATGTCGATGTGCTGGCAGGATTGGTGGTGGCAACGTGGTCTCAGTGTACCACTTGGTATGTATCACCAGCTATTTACATCAATGTGGAGTTCTAAAATTGGATGGTTTTGTTGTGGTGGGTGAAGGCCGTCTTTGCTAGGATTCTCCTCCACATACAGACCAGTCAGTCTCACTTCTGTGCCTGGCAAAATATTGGAGCAGATTCTCCTAGAAGGCATGCTAAGGCACATGAAAAACAACAAGGTGCTTGGTGACAGCCAGCACGGCTTCACTAAGGGGAAATCCTG
>JANHGB010009629.1:0-10459 GCA_026283785.1 Coracopsis vasa | reverse complement strand
TGAGGTGGGACTCTAACCTCACTCAGAAACATGCCAGTAGAGAAGATACTTGGGGACGTGATTTTTCAGGGATATAAGTTAGTGCTATTCAAAACAGGCTGTGGAAAAGCCTCATTATGGAAGTGTGATTCAGATATGCTTGTAGACATCCTTTCACTTCTTGAGCAGTGAGATAAAGAGGCTTAAAGTGGATTTATCATTGCCTAATAACCAAGATTTCATAATCTCAAATAAATTTACCCAAGGCTCCTGTAGTGCACACTCAATGTTGCGTGCAAATTCCAGGTGAAAGGCAAGTGGTTGAAATGATCTGAAAGTACAGTGTGATTGCATCAGCCAGGTGAGAGGCTGCTGGGGATGAGCCTCAGCCCTGAGTCAGCAGAGTGTGGTGTGGTGTGGTACTGGCTCTGCTAGAAGTGGTGCAGAGCCTCCCTGCCTCAGCAGGAGCCTTGGGAAGGACCTTGGCTGAGACAGCTCTCCTGACACCTACTCCCTCTACAGTTGTTTCCACATTTCCACAAAAGTTGCAGCTGTATCCCTTTGGCAGAACCTTCTCTAGGGTGCCCTGAATGATAGGCACATGGTTTTGTCCAGCATTTACACGGATCATGCAAAATGGGTATGGGAAGAGAGGAGAAAAATGGATGTGTGTATGTACTTGTTCCAAATGGGTATATTAAAGGCACCTAATGTGCTAAATTAATGTTCAGGAAAGAATGAAGACCTTAGAAATTAAAGTGTTGCAGGCTATACAAATGCTACCTTCATCAGCATGGACTGTTGCATGACCCAAATTTTGTATTTTGCAAAGCAGTTTTCTCTGAGTGGCTTAGTACATCTGCTTGGTGGATTAAAGGATATAGGCAAGGGAGAAGCAGCCATAATTTTTACTCATGAGACCACAAGAGATCAAAACCAACTACTTTTATAGTAGTGTGAACTAAGCTGTAATCCACAGTTCCTTGCCCTTTACTGCCCTGAATGGGAGTATCCACATCGACATGGTTTATTCTTTCACAGCACTGTGTCAGAGAGCAAAAGTCTTCATCCAGCAAGTCTGGTACAGTATTTGCTGATGGAAAGAAGACAGCTGCTGTATGCTCATTGCTCCAAGGGGAATGTAATCTGTGAAGGAAGGATCGGGGGATCTCAGCATTTCAAAAGACATCAAAGTCAAGAATTCTGAATGCTGTCCTCTTGGAACAGATATAATACCTCTTCAGAGCACTTTTATTTCATTCTCTCCTTCTGCCCTAGAGGACAGGGACAAGCCCTTTTAATAAGACTTACATGAATGAATGTGCATGAAAATTCAGCCCTTTTAGAAATTTAATTTCTTCAGAAACCCAAGCAGGTGTTCAGACTGGTAATGAGTTACTAACCACTTCTTTCTTTTGTTCAGGTTTTTACTGATTTAGCTAGATGTGCTGCAATAGCCCAGCCCTCTGACAATGTGAGATAGTAAAATGGGGTAGTGACAGTGCTAGACTGTGAATAGAGGAGTCCAGCCACAATGTCACCAACCTACAAAATGCAGTCTTCAATAATGGCATGAAGGATGCTTTGTTAATCAATAGAAAAGCTGAAAAGGGACCAGATGGGTACAAAAGCTTACTCTAGCTATATATTCCTCTGCTGCCTACGTGGGGAGATGTCATCACAATGAGTTTTATAGCCTCAAATGGTTCCTTAAAACCGCAAAACCTGCAATTGTTCATTTTCTGCGTATTTCTCCCACATCAGTGGAAAATATATACTGAGGTGAACAAATACCATTTAAACTAGAAATGTTAATACAAATATATTTTTTTTTTAACTGCTTGAATGATTAGGACATGCTTTAAGTGATTACATTCACCTTGTTTTTATTTGTTTTAGACTCCTTTGTCTCCTCTTCTACATTTAAAGGCCTACAAATTTTTTTGCATTGGTTTGCATATGTTAGTTGTATAATTTATACCATTTCTGGACTAAGTGCTGAAATTGTGTGTTATTACATCTAATGGTTGTGCTACCTTTTAATTAAAGACAAACACAATGCAAACCACTATAGTAAAATAGATGACAAACTAAGTCCGTAGCACCTAATCTTCGTACAGCAGGCCACACATGCACATGGTTGTTCACCTCAGCTCCTCCTGGCATTGCAATGTCCTGAAGACTTGAATTTAGGCAAGTGTAACTATTAAAACAGGTGAACACTTCTTGTTTCTGCTGGCTTTTTAACACTTCTGAGAAGCCCCTAGGAAAAAAAACAGGGGAAGGCTGCCATTTTATGAGCAATGAATTCAGCCCATTCACAGATGTTGCCCTGTGATGGGAAGAACTATGGATCCTGGTGGTGGAAGGCTGGTGGCCAAGGCTGGCTGGTTCTGCCAGACCAGTTTGGCACTACAGAACAGTCCTCTCCTATCACTGTGGGTGCTTTGGAAAAGAGAGCAGGAAGAGCTGGTCCAGTTTAACCAGTTTGTCAAGCCAGATCTAGTTGATTGGTTTGACACCCCTGTACTAAGCATATTAGTATTATGCCCATTTTAGGCCATATTTAGGAGCTAAAAAATCTTAGGAACACTACAGAAGGAGATATTTCATGGTATGCTGGTGCTTAACTGATGCACATTTTTTTAGCTTATAGTAAATTGTCAGTATCAAGAAATTAACCAAATCCTTATCCTGCCTTTGTAAGCTTTATCACAATCAATTCCACTAAAATTGGTTAAAGTTTTTACAACTCTCTGACTGAAAGAAAAAGTTCAAGCCACACTACAGCTGGAATTCTGGATATCTTTCTTTATCTATATCACTCTGTAATTATACCTTGCTGTTTGTGTAGTTCTTTTGGTTTTAGTGTTTTATTAAAATTTCATCATGTCACTCTTTTATATGTAGGGAAGTGGTATAAGGAATGCTAGTTAAAGTGACATTTCCAGAAAGCTGGTTTCAGTGCTATGAATAGAAGATAGGGTTTTATAGAGCTTTTTATTCACTAGTACTCCACTTCAATTACTGCAGAAATTATGGGCTTGATGTTGAAGTTACAGGAGGAGTGGTACATATAGCATGTGTTGCGCAAGGTAGATCAAGTATGAAGACAAAGAAAAAAGTCTTGTCTTGGTAACATTTGATGAACCATTTCGGTTTGCAGCTGGTTGATTGACAGGGGTTTTGAGATTACTTAGGATTTTGAAACCTTAACAGAGCTCCTCAGAGATGGTTTAATGGACAGAATTGGAACATTGCATCATACAGATGCCATCTTCTTCTATTGGGGATATTAATGGAGAGAAATAAACTTATTCTCTTCTCTACAATGTGTTCAGAAGAGTGTCACTGGAACGTGGCCTTTCCTGCAGGTTATTTAACAGGAATAGAAAGGCAAAGAACTATTGTATTCTTTGCAAAAGCTGCATTGAAAAACAATGAGGGCAGCTAGGTTCTCTAGAATTAGCTGTTATCTTAATTCTGCATCCTACAGGGGTATCAAATCCACTAGTACACTTGGTTTTCTAGATTATAGTGGATCCTTAGCAAAAACCTCAGAATATATCATGCAAGTGCATACCTACTTAGAGAAAACTGCATTAAAAGAATGTGAAATAGTTCAAGTGTTTTTTTCTTTTTTAGAACAGGTCAGTATGTAATTCTAGAAAACTATTATTCTGACCACATTACAGGGTTGTGTTGGTCAAACCATGCATTTCTGTGCTAATCCTGTTAACAAGCATGAAGAGACAAAAAGCACTTTGTCATTTCCAGTGAGGCAGCTGATGCTCTTGAGTTTTACTGGTCTGTGAAGGATGGAGGCTAACAGCTGTCCCTGCTAGGTTACCTCATAGCTAAAGTCTCTTCTGAAATCGGTTCAGTTCATGGATCAAGTAAATGTAAGACATAAACAAAGCAAAATTTAAAAAATGGAATGTAATACTAATGAGTTAGAGGGAGAGGGAAAGGAGCAGCAGGTGAACCTGGGAGTGATTTCTTCCTAAATGTTTATAAAACCCCAGTTTAATCCTAAAAGTTTAGGCTGAGAAATACTGAGAACTGAATTTTGTTTGGCTGAACTGATGTTTCCAGAGGTTTTGGTAATGGGTTTTACAGGTTTCATTTAATTGCTCTCTGTCTGGGAAAGCAGCCATGAATTTGTGACTGATTGGAAAACCAGATGCAAAGTTGAGCCATTTTCTGCAGCTGTGCTGCAGTGAACGTAGTGAACAGTTAAGGGAAAGTACAGAGCGTTCCTGAGGGAACATTTGGGGAGGGAGGAGTGTAGACTGTCTCCATCTTGGCAAGAAAGAAGGTCCCTAGGAGTTAAAAAATGTCTTACTTACAATGAAATGTAGAATTGTTTCTCAAGGAGATTTGCTGCATTCTTTATGAAAAAGAAAGACAAAAAGTTGTGTTTGTCTCAGGAAAGGAAATGAGTGCAGAAACATTTACTATAATGTTATTAGTTGCCCTGCTTGCTTTCAAAGCACTATAGCACATCCAGATGGAGATGTCCTTTGGGACATCCTGCAGGAAGGACTACTCTTACAACATCACCTGATGAGCAGAGCAGTGTGGCACCAAAGCAAAGAAAGAGCAAAGGATGACAGCCTGCTTCCTCTGCCTGTTAACAGGCCAGGCCTGCCTCCTGAATCCTCTTCTATAGTTCCATATGCTTTTAATATATATGAATAAATGACTCTCAAGTAACAGAATGGAGCCCAGAAAAGGAAGGTCTTTATGGCAAATAGAACAATGTCTCAATGCATGATCCAGATCTGTACTAAAAAATATAATGGCGCCTTTTTTTTTTTTTTTTTTTACATTAAAAAGCATTTTACTGTGTATATAAATTAAAATAAATTTAGATTGATGTAGTTTTTGCTTGCTGCTTTGTATCTTTTGCTTCTAGAGGTTCTTCTTCAGTAACCAACTTCTTTGACCTTCACAGCAAACTGTGCCACATCATGTGCAGAAAATGAACAATTGTCAGAGACACACCCTGGGAACTTCAAGTCTGTTCATATGGATTAGTTTAGAGATTATGGGCTGCTGTAATCTCGTCCAAGAAACAGAAATGTGTCTTTGAAATGTGAGAACCTTTGTTAACATCTACAGAGTCCAACAAGCTTTGTAATTTTGCAAGTCCTTCAGTGTTTTGCAATGTGTTCTGGTTTCCCCATTTTGTATTTGTTGTGCTGAAGTATTTCAAATGCTCCTTGTGCTTTTGCTGCAAAGGGACACCCTATGAAGGGTGGGTAAAGGATAACTGCTCCTGGAGGAGGAAGCAAAAACTTAGTCATCACTTGCCAAAGAGCTGAAGCAGAAATCTCTGCTCCCCATTCACCTACACTTTCTGCTCCTTCTATTCCATCAACTTTTCTCTTTTCACCTTGAAATAAGGTGCACAGTGGGTCATGGTCTGCCCTTTTTCCTCTCTATCATAATTTCTCTGGTGTTTCCGACAGTGCACTGGGGTAACTGGAAGAGCAGAGGTTCACTGCCCTAGAGAGAAGTCAGGTTTGCTGGCTAATGGGTACATAGCATGCATATATACAGTATATATACAGTTATGAACCTTATGATCTCTTTATCAAGCTATCATGCAAGTAAATAGCCTCAGTTTGTGGTAGAAGCAGTAAAGTTATTTGCCTAAATTTTGTCTGTCATAGGAAGCATGTAATCAAAGCAGCTATCACCTCCTTTGGAATTACAGATATTGGTGTCTAAATACTGACCAGGAAAAAATTCTTTCCTTTAAAGCAGCAAACAGATACAACTCAGAAGTTAATGGTGTTTCTATAAAATAGTTCCAGCTATGTTACATTCCTCCTGTTTTTACTTTGCCCCACTAGGTAACAAATCCTCAGAGAATTTCACCAAAGACAAATTTCTTCACCAGCTACCTCAGCATGAGTCAAAGGGTGGATGGATGCATCTCTGAAAAGCTGACACCAAGGAGAAGGTCCCTACTAAAACACAATAATAATTATGACAATTATATGTCAGGGCTACTTTGCAAAATGCTATTAAAATAAGGCAAGGTTTTATGGCAGGAAAGCCGATAAAGAGTCAGAAATAGTTGCTGTATTTTGTTAATTAAAATGAGTCTTCATTCCCAAGCTGAGCATTGTTATAGTTGGTAAGAAATCTAACAATAATAGATTCCCACAGTAATAGAGTTTACTCTACAATGACATTTTGTTAGTGTAGCAGCAGTGAAAATACTCTATGAATTGAGACCCACTACCAATAAGAGCTGTCCTAGGCATTAACCTTTGTAAGCAATTTTAGTCATCTGCGACCTGATTATGAAAATGCTAGACTTTTGCAATGCACTTAGAAACAATAGGCTGGGCATGAGAATGCTGCTATAAGTTGATGATTATATTTTATCCTATCTCTTGTGACCCTTGGCCTATTTAAAGCAAGTATCAGATGACCTTTTCTGTTTTGTTTCATCAGCAAAGAAGGCTAGATATTTTAATGAGCCTTTAATAAGCAGCTTCATGCCCCAGCTGCGATTCAGGAGGGTGGATCAAAATGATATTCAAGGTGGAAATGTATTTCATCCAACTGCAGGCACAGAAATTGCCTTAGCATGAGTTCAGCACAGTCACCAAGGCTCCCTCTATGGACAGTGTCCAGGAATTCCACCGGCACTACACAGCCCTTTGCAAATGGGATCAGTTGTCCCCAGCTATTTCTGGTGTTCTCTGTTTATTATAAAAAGACCACAAATTACTAGATTATACCTGGACAACTTCCACCAAGGCTAACAAGGTTAGGGCAAACTAATTCCACTTGGCAATGAATAAACTGATATCTAGCAGTATGCTATCTTTGTATGGAGTGCTGAGCAGTGCTACTTAAATGGCCTGTCAAAAAGCCTCACTGATGAAAAGCAGTCTAAAACTGAGCCAAATCAAATAAAAGTGGAACTGAGGAGAAGCCAAGAACTTGAAGCAAACATAACTCAGTCTTGGGCAACCCTTTAACAGGAGGCATACACCCCAAAAGAAAGTAACTAAATCATGCTGCTCTTCAGTAACCAGGTTTTGGTGACACTTGAATGAAGCTGATAAATGGGTATGAGGCCTGGTATTTTTTCACATATCCACACATTTTTTTCCACATACACATAAATGTACGGCACTCTTCACCTATCTGATAAAGAAGTGACATGGCTTTCATTTTTGTTTTTCTTGGAAGAGATAACATGCTTCATGTAGTCACAGTGGCTGGTTTTCAGGAATTAAGAGGTAATCGATTCCTACTTCATTTCCCTGGCATGCCCATGCAGCCCTGGTCCCTGTGTCAAGCTTCTTACTGCTGTCTTGCTGCAAGTCAGGAGCATTTCATCCTTGGTGATGTCCCCATGCTGAGGAGCATTGCGTTCCCCCACAGTTTCATACCACCACACCCACTGGGCTTTCACTGGAGTCTTCTCAAGGGGGTTTTCAATACGGCACAATACTTCCAGAGCACTGGGATTGCCTAACGGAGAATAGGGGGAAATTGTTAAGATTACATCACGGCTCCAAGCTATCTGAATCTCACAAATCTGGAAAGCAAATGTTGAACTCAGGAAACCCTTCATGCCGCCCATTGTTAAGTGAAAGCCTGGGAGAAAAATGAACAAATACAATGCATGTTTTTTTCTAAATATTGTTGATCTGCTCTGAATAAATGTTCTGAAAATGCTCTCATGGAAGAATAATGAATATAATAGATGCGTTTTTGTTGGGACATATTAATTAGCACAAGGAACTATCAGTTTCCTAATGATTTCCTTTCTTAGCAGTACATACTAAATCTTTCCAAGCATGTTTGCCTTTTTGCCATCTGATCTGTTCATTGATGAGAAGCAAATTTAATTTCATGTTTGCAGGGCATGTGAGAAGGCTTACATTAATGAATCACTGAGAAGGGAATATCCTGGTTTGCTTGCAGAAGTGTCAGCTGAATGGAATATTTTTGTGGCCTTTGACAACACCTTGCTGAAGGCATTACTGGTTTTGGACACAAACAAGGGAGATGAAACTTTGTTCAGAGGGAAATGATACCATATACCATGGTAGCCAAAATGTAGTCATTCTTCTTCTTCATGATAAATTAAAATATAGAACAATTAATTTCCTAGGTAATGACAGATGTTGATTTTTAGCTTCTCCCTTGATCTTGCACAATACTTCAAAATAGCTAATTTGTCTTCTATATTTAACATCCTGTTTGGTTTTTTTCTTGCACAGGAGAAGTTAATACAAGATTTCAATAGGAATTGAGGACCCTGATATTTTTCTCAGTTAGGGATTTTTTCAGTCTTTTGCAAGTGCTCTCAGCTGGAAGAATCTGGCCTATTGCTTTGCTTCGTGATGGTCATGGAATATCAGGCTGTATTTTCTGCAACTTTCCTGTAGACCATTGCTCTTACTTGTCAGTGATAATGCCTGTGAACCAGGATAAAAAGTCCCACAGGCAACTGTCCATCAAGCTTACCTCAACTACTCACTGGCTCTTCTAGTCCCTGTCTCATGTCCTGGTTTGCTCCTTGGTCTCCAACCACAAGTTTCCTTCTTCTTTCATGCCCTTCTGGTGAATTCGACCATTGATTCTACTGTAGGCCTGGAGAATCTGAAGGAAGCAGCTAAAGTTTGCTCCATTTGCTCCATTTTCTCCACCAAGCTCCTCTCTGTCTCTCTAGACTGCTTTATACATTCTCCCATCTCTGAGATGTTTTTACTTGGTTGGATATTTTCTTCCTTGCTTTTGTGGTTCATAGCATCTCACAGAGTTGTGTTCTTCAGGCTCCATGACAACTCTTTGTCAAGGCTCTTTGTAGGACATTTCTGTATCTCTGTTCCTTGCCTATGTCTTTTTGGCTTTTTCTTAATTTCCTTCTTAAAAGAGGATCCTGAAGTGTACTCTCTATCCTCTAGGCCTGCTCCTGGTCTCTTTTTGTTCTTATCTAGGCTGTTCTCTTAAAATCCAGATATGCGTTTCCCACCTTGGCCAATCATTTTCTCTAGTGAACCGGAATTCAATATTGACCAACATCAGTCTTCAGAAACTCTCTTGCACTAATGTTTTACCTCCCTCCGGGAATAACTCAGTGTCTACGAAATGCAGCTGTCTTGTATTGCACTGGTGAGTTGCTTATCTGTTGATTGGGTGAGCTGTTTTCAATTAATAACTCAAAAAAAAAAGTATTAAAAAAGAGTTTGAAAGATATTATTGTGAAAAGAATATTTTCTCTTTAAGGACTGCATCCTCTTTCAGGTAAAATTGCTTCATGCCCTTCTTTTTTTTTGTTTTCCATAATTTTTTTCAGGGTTTATCATTCATCAAGTGTAACTGAGCTGTCTCCAACAATGAATTTCTTTAGTTCCACATTTCAGGATGAAGTTATAGCTCTGAAATGTTTATGCCAAATCATTTTTCATGATTACTTTCTCTTCCAGCTATAAAATTGTATGATCCTGATTATTCTTACTGAGATATGAACTTAGAGGTGTGGACACCTTCTCCTTAGAGATGCCCAAGAAAAAATCATGGAAGGTCTCACAGGAAGGGATGGACTAAGTGCTTGTTACTATTCCTGCTTGTCTACAATATCACTGTGTAAGCTGAGAGTGAAAGTGGTTTCTGTGAGTCTCCAAGAGCTAAGAGTAGGCCATTATCTGAATAACTGGTGACAAACACCACTATCACTCTCACTCGAGATTACCTGGTGCATAAAATGTGCATCATCAGGTGTTTGCTCTATTCTTTCCTTTAGAGTGGTGAGTGCTATGAAGCCACTCCAAAAAACTCTTAAGGGATATAAGCGGCTGTGATGGAAGTCCTTGTCCGTAAATCGAACCTTATCCTCTTCCCAGTGTTCCATCTGTGATACACTTTTCTCCTTACCTGCAGGTATGCTGCACCATTGCTGTTAAATTCAAATACACTAATCTCACTCTGCATCTGTCTTAGTCAGAACTTCCTGCCTGACAAGCCTTCCCAGCCACCTTCAGAGTGCTTGCTGTAACTTTGAAGTTACAGTAAATCAGAGGAGCCTGACAGCAGGGAAATCTCACTCTTTGTTCCCTTTCCCTTTGTGTCAAGTGTTGTATTTGCACCTTCTGCAAATCAGCACAAGGGTACTGGGGCCAGAGAAATGGTCTGTTCAGATCCAGGTGAGTTCTCATTTCTGAGGGCAACTGGTCATACAGAAAGACATACAAGTGACTCTCAGACCCTGTGTTTTATTTATCTTCTCATATATTTCCTCAATCCCACTTTCCTGTAAATTAGGAAAATTAGCTTATTAAAATTTTAAAGAATAATTGACTATCTTCTCTTTTTCCTCTTCCTGCCTTTCTAGACAGTTTGTCATTTATCTAAAATTTACTACCAAAACAGGCAGCTTTAGCAAGTTGCATCTCCAATGTTTTTTAATGTGAACAAGGTACAATATATGGCATGACATTGG
>JANHGB010009625.1:7109-17447 GCA_026283785.1 Coracopsis vasa | reverse complement strand
GCCCCTGTGTCCAACCTGGCCTTGAACACTGCCAGGGATGGGGCAGCCACAGCTTCTCTGGGCACCCTGTGCCAGAGGCTCAGCACCCTCACAGGGAAGAGCTTCTTCCTTATCTCCAACCTGAACTTCCCCTGTTTCAGTTTGAACGCATCACCCCTTGTCCTACCACTACCGTCCCTGATGAAGAGTGAAGAGAATTGATGATCAGCTGGTGCAGCATCATCAGGGTGACGGAATGAACATCAAATCTAGGTTCTCAATAGCTGTTGGCTGTGTGCAATGAAAGTGAATTCAGTTAATTACAGTAAACTCACTTCTTTTTCCTGGCTCTGCCTCTTGTGCTTGTGCTGATGGAGTGGATTTAGCTGCTACTTATCCAAATCATTTGCCCTCATGCATTATTCATGTCTTTTTACATTTTCATCTCGTGTTTTATTTATACAAATGTAAATGAGATTTTGTCCAGTGTTAGAAAATAGTAAAAATGAGGCTGTGAACTTGAGTAACACAGGTTTTAGCTGGACGTGTGACCTCACAAGGCAAGAAAGGCTCTTGCTGGTCCTGGGGTTTGGAGAAATGTCAGTAGCATCCTCAAAAGTAGCATGGGGGGAGAATGTGACCACTGAGGGGAAGCAGGCATGGCTGCAGTAACTGTAGAAGAGCACCAGTGCCAGCTTGAACCTCCTGTTCCTTCCATCTATTATTCATGCAGCATGGCAAACAGGGAAAAGTGAGTGTTATGTTTGTGCTATTTACTCTCTATTCTGAAGCTGTTTCAGAATCATTTCAGATGCTGGAAAGGACCCAATGTCCTTATTCATTCTGACTCTAGCAGTCTTAGACTCAGAATGGTTTGTGTTGGAAAGGACCTTAAGCTTACCCAGCTCCAACCCTCTGCCACGGGCAGGGACACCTTCCACTAGAGCAGGTTGCTCCAAGCCCCGTCCAACCTGGCCTTGAACACTGCCAGGGATGGGACACTTTAAGTAGTCTTTTTTTTTAATACCCCCTCAAAAGCAGAGGGTAGTTCCCAGAAACAGAACATTCTCCTCCATAAACCTTTGGGTTTTGTTTTTTTTTGTCCTTTTTTGTGTGAGTTTGAGACCAATCTTCACAGCTTTCCTCAGTCTCATCAATAGTGCTTAACCAGCTGCTCTGGGTTTGAACTAGTCAGCTGTTACCCAACACTGTGCTTTTCCTCATTTCTCAGAGGCTGTTTGAGCATTAGTTTTACATAAACATTTCCAGTGTTTAATGGTTGTTTCAAAAAGCAAAGGATGCTTGCTGAATATTTCCACTATTTTTTTCCTTCCTGCTTTCGTCTGGCGCTTACCCAACCAAGCCTTTCACGAGGCAGAGCGCTGGGAATCAGTCCCTGTGATGAATCACCCTGTCTCACAATGCTTGAAAGTCCTTCTATACCATTAAATCAGGCTGATGATCCAGATTTTCTGATATATGGTTCTGTGCTTCAGCTGAAAATAGGTGAAGTCAATAAAGTTATCCCAGGCCTACAGTATAAGTGAAGGTGACATAAGCTGGAGTTGAAATCAAGATGCTTGACACTGTGCTCTTCCAGCATCTGAGGTATAACAGGTTTTCTTCTACTGTACTCATGCTGCAGAGGAAAACAAAAGTGTAAAGAATAAACATCAGGAATTAGGAACTACAGTAACAATAAATATCCATGTTGTCTGTCACAGACAAGAGAACACCTGAGAGGGATGGAGATGAAATTGGGCACACTTGTGGCTCTGCAATACAAATGTGGAGGGTGTTCAATTTTTACCTTACAACCTATGTCAGTTTGCTGACTGATCTTAGAGACTGCCTTGACAGGCTGCTTTCTGCATGGCCACTTCGGTCTCCGGGTTTATTCTTCCCGTGCCTCAAATTGCAGAGGATCAGTAAACAGCCTTGTTTGGGCTCAGTTAAACTGTCAGGGAGGCAAATGGAATTACTGCTGAGAGAAACCCCAAACTTGTGCATTGAGGAGAAAATAAAATATGTACTTTTAAATAGAGCAGAGACTCTTGAAGTTCACGTAAAAATAGCTCCTGAGCAGCAGCAGACCAGGAAGCAGATTGTGCAGAAATAAGATAACAGTGATTTCCCATTTTAAGTCTTCAAGGAAATAACTGATAGAGCAGTTTCAAAGAGGAGTATGCATTTTGCTCTGAGTTATTTATTTCTTTTTCTACCTACAGTTCCTATATTTCCAAAGAAGACTGTGTGTTTGCCTGAACACCACATCCATGTTTGTGTGTAAGAACTGGTTGGAGCTTCGGACTGCTCTGCTTGCAGACTTCATGGCACGCTGCGAAAAGTGGTGATGAGATCTTCAGTCTCGAATTGGAAGAATTGCATGAGATAAAATATTAATGTTGTTCTGCCTTCATTTTCTCAGGTTTCTGAGATGATAACTTAAAATGACAGGTTTACACCTGTAAAAGTACACCAAGCTCTAGTGAGCATACAGGCACTTTTGTGCTCCTGGAACAGTCACAAGCTATTTGCAAGGAGACAGCAAGGTTTTCTCATGGGACATGGTGAGGAGAGGCAGAGATCCTTGTCTGCAGCCCTTGGAAGAGGAAGAGCAATTAATGATACAAAACAGAGGGGCCTGAAAAGCCCATGAATCAGTGGTGGAAGCTGCTCCTCAAAAGCAACAGACTGCTGGGGTACCTGGTGCCTTTTACTGCTTCTCAGGCTGTGAGGCCACATTGCAGGAAAATACTGCATCTATTCTATTCTGTTTGCATTACATTTAATAAAATCATATTAACAAATAGCTGGGACTTATTCTATATTCCCTCTAAAATTAATCTCTGAGCTGGTCAGTTTTATCATTTCTTTTATGATACATCTTTACCTGTCATCATGCAGGACACATCACTGCTGGAACTGCTGAGAGGATTGTTGTCAAGAATTAAGAAAGATGGGCAGGTGAAGAAATCAGCTGTTAAAAGATGAGTCCTGAAGAGGAATGTACTAATGAAACATCTGAGGAGTCACTTCAGCTGAAGTGCTTTTCTTTCGCACGAAACAAGTATTCACTTGAGAAAACAGATGATGAGCTGTTAAAAAGAAATATAGCCCATCTTGTTTTGTGATGGGTTTATTCCTAGTGTGGTGCCCTTCCAAGCAATTTTCAGGAGCTTTTACATTTTATGGAACAAAGATATAATTTTGAAGCAGGCAGAAGTATAAGAAACGGTAAAAATGAATGGAGCTCTTTTATGATTGTGCTATATATATGAAATACAAACAATAAATATCCCCCAGTTCTGAGAAGGCTGTGCTCTGCAAAAGGGCATGCCATCCTATTAATCCACACACTCCTCTCTCACAGACAGGAATTAGTGCTCACAGTATGTGACTAAAATAAATGACATCAAATCAATAGTTTCCAGCTTTTTGCTGTTTAAACGACTGAGTTTCATCAAGTTCCATTTTACACATATGGGAAACAAATGGCAAAAAAAGCTCAGAGGAGGAAAGGAACAGAACAAAGTGGACAGAAACATCAAGAGCAGGTTACCTTCATACCTGCCATGCAAGTGCTTAAGGCGACATGGACCCGCTGGGAGCTGTACCCACTCCTGCTCCCTTTGACACTGGGCTGAACATCATTAGTAATGCAGTTTCTATGAGCTCTCCTTTCACCCCATGGGGTTGAAGATCCAGCCAGACTTCCCTTTGGGAACAGTGAGGATTTAAGCTGCAAACTAGAAGGAAAATAAGGAAAAATAAGAGCTCAGTCTGTCCTGGACAATGTCTGTGGTGGTTATGGAGAGAACTGCCCAGGGATGACCCTTGTGTGGATCTGTGTCTGAATCCATGCCTGTGGGAGGGTGTTAGCTCTCACGGGCAGAAATAGCACATGCATGTACTGGAGAGTGACTACAAGAGTACTCATGTTGTGGATCTTTGTAGATGTCATTTCTTTCCTCACCTGTTGTTAGTGTGGTCCCCCAGGAAATACTGTGGGCTGAGATAGGCTTTCCTTAGGCTATCCTAAAGTGGACAACTTAGATTTAATACATCTGACAAAGAGAACTTGACTCTTAAATGCTTATAACAGAGCATCTTTCAAAAATCATGTTAATGATGTTCTAAATTTCAGGAGAGAAGGTCCTTACCTATGGCACAAAAAGTTTCACAGGAAGATGGTGCTGAATGTGAGCCATTTCTTCTTGAGGAGCATCCTGCTCTGCACAAAAGGCCGAACAACAGCAAAGGAGAAGGAGAGAAAATATTCTTTCCTCTCACCCTATTTCATCTGCTTGTAAGGGACAGTTGCTGCATATGGCCTTTTTGATCATACACCTTGGTAGTTTCAAACTGGTAGGGTCAAAAATAATCTGATGCAGAAAGATTCGATGCTGTGAAATTAATGGAGGCTTTGTCTTATCTGCAGCTGCAGGATCCTGGTGAGATTTAACAGCCTTTTTTTGTTAATTTTAATATGACACAAGTGTAGATCTAATACTGTGCTTTCTCCTTTCACACTGATTATAGGTAATAGCAAGAAAAATGCAGCTTCTGACATACTTTTGCAGGAGCCTGGGAACAGTTGATTGACAGGACAAGTTACTGGAAACAAATTATATACTGCAAATGAGGTTTTTCCTTGGCTTTAGGTATCACTAAGGCAGTTTTTCACTGAATTAAGAAGATAATAAATCATATTGTATGGGTATTGAGACAAAGAAGAAATTGAAAATAAAACTCTTTGAAAAGCATGAGCAGAAAGACAAATAACCTTGAAAATAGATTGGTAAAATCCAGTATGCTTTTTTTCCAGCTGAGCTCTGTATATCTTCCTTAGAGTAATAATTGATATACAAGCCAACACAACAACAGCAAGTAGCAACAATAATAATTCTTCTCTATTGTACCTTAAATGCAGAAGTGGGGGGTTTTGAAAGAAACACAATAAAACAGGATTGCAATTATATGCATTTTTATGACTAAGTGGAGTAACAGGAAAAAACTACTGCTATTTTCTTAACAAGAGATAAGGATAGAAAAGGGACTACAAAACTCAAGCTTAGTCAGTGGATGAGGATATGATTACGAATAGGAACTGAAGGTCTCATACTGGTTCTGAGTTTCTGTTTGACATAATGGGCGTTCACAGGGGATTCTACTGTTCCACAGCAAGGTTGTTATTTTCAGGAGAGAAACCAGAAAGCTGTTAAAAACAAGGTATTACATAGCACTATCTCAGATTAATTTATAGGCATTTTAGAGGATGAAAATGCAAGCTGATAAGAGAGAGCAGTGATGAGCAATACGCAGCATTTTGGTTGGCCATGGATGTGCACATACCCAGTAACTTTCCAGTTTCCAAAGAAAAAGAGACCAAGGTTATTTCTGACAGTTGTGAAAAACATGAGTGGGGAAATAAAAACCAGCAGGAATAATAAAAATAGCTTTTCTTTGGTTTTATTATATACCTATTTGCTTGTTTGCTTTGCTAAAGAACCACCATACAACCTATAGAGGCAACAGGTTGTCTTTTGTGTGGATGGATAAGTATATTTTGTTTCTTTTCTTGCTCCCTGTGTTAGAATGCCTCTCAAAATGTGCTGGTAAGCTGCAAATATATACACCCCAGCTATAGACATTGGATTTCCTGTATGGTCCGCCTGAGACTTAGGGTAATTCAGTCTGGGACTTTTTGGAAGGCATTGTGAGACTGGTAACAACAGTGAGGAAATCTCAGTGGGTGTTCACTTCAGCAGGTCTTGAATCTGAGAACTGTGATTTACTGTTTGAATGGCAGATTTAAGGGACTGAATGAGACTCAGACTATGGCTCTACTGATAAAGATATGCTGTGTGTGCATCCATTCAGCTCAGGATAACGATTGCCCCTTTAAATATATATTACTATTTTGCCAGTGAGATACTACTCTGATTTTCTCTGTTCTCTACCAGCATTAGACAATTAAACAGAGGCCGTTCATGCTCATGAATTAAGTTATTGTGACTTTTTTGTTCACTTTTCACTCCCTTTCATTTATATTCTACCTCCTTTTGCACTGTTCTGCTTGGCCACCTAATTCCCATCCTTTCTGGAGCTTCTGGGCACTGTTTTCTCTTTATCTCACTCCTTTTCATTCCCCCACAGTCCTTATTAATTTTGTGGTGCTGATTGTACCTCAATTAATAAATATTCCACACAATGTCCTCCTTTCTAGTCTCTTCCCACAATATAAAATCACTATTAATCAGTCTTCCTGTGATACTCATTATTCATAAACAGATGCATGCCATAGCACTGAGAACAGACTATCTATCTTCCTTAAGACCATCCTAGAGCTTAAAAAAAGAAAGATAACAGTGCAACACACTCAGGGCTTTGAAAAGCAAAGGAAAGAGAGTAAAAATGGATCATCATATGAGCTAAGAATTTTCTATTCAGAAGCCTCATCCCAGTGTTGGCAGTCAAAAACATGCAGTGGTCAGAGAATAAGAGAAAAAATATCCTATTTCTTTCTTTTGAAACGATGTCATGTTCCTATATTCAACATTCGGTTTTGGTCTTTACTTTCCATGCCTTCAACAGTCTTGAAGCACAGATAAGATAAAAGAAGTCATGTTATTGTGCAGAATGTGATCTAGTGTGAGTGAAAAGCAGAGTTAAAGCAGAGGCGACTATTGTACCCACAGAAAATTAAAAGGAAATGAAGGCTGCTTGTAGGCTTTGCAGCAGTAGCTTTTCTCCATCTTGCATTTGTTTTCTCACTCTCACTTTACTACATCTCCACTTCTGTAACTAAGTATATAACTTATATAGACAAACTTTACATACCTCATTGCACAAATGATACACTCCAGAACTGTTAATACTTGAGTACTATAAAAGTAACTGGAAAAGAGTTACTCAGAAATGGACTTTTGCAGTCAGAAAGGCCTGTGTGTGACTTCAAAGTTAAGGCTTATCAGTATCAATTGCTGTTATATGGATTTGGTTAAGTTCCTTTTAACAATGGGGTATCCCTGAGTTTAGCACTGCTTCTCTTCAAGGACCTAGCAGAAGACCCTGAGGTTTTGGGGCAAGCTCTTGCATTTTGAGGTTTGGGGTGGACCTGTCTTTGAACCATAAACCCTATTCTTAGTAAATTCTTTCAAAATCCAAATCTGAATCACCTGCCTCTGGAAGGCATGCAGTGATTGGTGGCCTTGGTGAACCAAGCCTTGATGAGGGGCTTTGCTCTTCCAAACTCTTCAGCTGGTGGGGATTGGGGTCAAGGCTGCGTTTGTTCCCTGTTCCTCTTTCTCTTCAAAGCCACCGAGTGAGGAGCTGCTGTGTTGCTCCTTCAACGCTAAGAAAATACATACAGATACAGAAGGTTGTACTTTCTCAGGTAATGATCTGACCTGAAAATCTTTGCTTTTGTGATAGAAGGATTTGGCCAGTGTCTGAAGAATGATAAGGTATTGACTACTGAAGGGCAGGTGATATGTAAGATTTCAAGAACAATGTTGTTTGGTCTTGCATTGTTTATCACTAGATGTGAATGAAGGCTGAGTTTCAGTAACTGAGTTAAATTGCCTGTTTCAAATGCATTTGTTTTACTTAGAAGAGGTGGGATGTGTAAGGGTTCTTATTTTATTGAAGTGATGGATGAAAAGAGGAAAAACTTACCATAAAGTGCATTAGGCTGAAGTTCTTTGCATATGTGCAAACATTAATGGAATAACTGGAGCAAAATTATGCTTAACACTGTTTATTGCATGACCTTTTTAATGAGGGGGAAAAAAGTGTTTGCTGATGTTAGTGCTGAATAATCAATGCTGAAAATTGAAAAACCTTATGACCAAATTAATCTACTTTATTACCTGTCTTTGCTTAGTTACTGTAGAACAGCTCATTAAGAATCTTGCTTGACTGAAGTAATAACAAATAAAGGTAAGACACTGCTAGAAGACTCTGAAGGACTTAATGTTATAGGATTTACAGTCTTTGCTTATAAACTGTAACTTCACATGAAGCAGAATACTTTATATATTTGAAACCCCTGAATTTTGCAGTGTTATTACCACTCATCTTGTAAACAATGAGTATTGTTCCTCATTCTTTATGTTCTCTGTGTGTCATTGATTAACTTGAGATGGTCATTGTTTGATTATGAAGCCTCACAAATTCTTAACACCCTAGAATAAGGAAATATCTATTGCCATCCTTAGAGCAATTTGCTTTGATAAAGTCAAGGAATTTTCCCAAGTTATATGTGAGGTAAGCCACTCCTCATAAAATGCTCAGATATTTTCATCTCTATTTCCTTGTTCCTGGTCAATTTTCATTTGGGTTTTCTCCACCTAAACTCACGCAACTGTTGCTGCATTTTCTTCTGACAGAAAAGCTTCTCCAGTGATTACAATAAAATCTCGGGGTCTGATGTAACCTTCAGCCTTTCTGTGAAAACATATTTTCTTCAAAGCATCAAAAAGTGATCATGCATCAAAAAGCAAAAGCTGATTTTCTTTGGCCTGAGAGTACAGGATTTGGCTTTGTAATACTTGGCTCAATTGTTCTTTGTGTTAAAAATCGCACAGCACAACTGTACAGGTTGTCTTAACAGGTAAAGTTACTCTACGTGGCACGTTCTCCGTATTTTCTGTGGGGAAAAAAGCTATTGCAACACATCCCTGTTACTTCTAATAATCTCTTCTCTCCAAAAGAAACTTATTAAAATCTATTTTCCAGGTATTGATTTATATTCCTTGCATTATTTCTGCCACAAGGTTGCAGGTACCTATGAGTTTTATCTCTTCCTTGTAAAAATAACTGTTATCGTTCCTTCTGTAGCTAAAAATGGAAAGCAAAATTTAAGTTTTCAATACTAAATTTAATCATTACTAGTCTCATTTTTTGTAGAATAGCTTATTTCTAACAGCATGGCTCTAGACCAAGTCACAGAACTACTGTCCCTGGCAATTACAAACTCATTTCTCACCCTGCTTCAACCAGATTGTGGTTTTCAAAGTCAAAAAGGTGTCTTAGAAACACCTTTGATCTGCAGCAATGAGAAAATGGAAACTCAATTAGATGTATCTCAGAGAGGATTTTCTTGGTCTGGGAAATGATGGCAGCTAGACCCTGTGGTTTTACATAGCATTAACTGTATATTTAACTAAAATTAAGAAGCATACACTTGGATCATCTAGTTTAGGTCTTAAAAACAGGAGGAAAAAAAAGAGAAAAAGAGTGAATATACTGTTCCTTTGTATAAAACGTGAATTATCCAGGTTTCATTCTGAAAATACTTTCAGTAATTCTTGCACACAGATTACTATATACATTATATGTATATGTTTTAGATTTGAAGAAAAGCAAATATGCTCAGGTAAAATGCTTAATTGTTCCCTTAAAATCTCTCCCAAGCTGTCTATGGTGCTGCACTGATCTTAATGCTTGCCATGGAGTGTATTGCTGGGGAATTGAGAGCTGCAGCAGTCCCTGTGAGCTGGTGGAGCAGTAACAAACGCTTTACTTGGGTAATTCCAGAGCTAACCTGCTTAGCACGGAGAGCTGAAAATGAGTTGTGAACCCAGAGATGTTGATTGAAATGTCAAAGTACTCGGAGCCCTGTGGAGCTCCAGTAGAAGAGGCTTTTGCAGCAGAGGATTGTTCTGACAAAGGAGTCCCACTGTGTGAGTTTGCAGCTGTACCTTGGGATGAGTAGCCCCGTATTAGACTCCTCAAAATGATCTCACTGCTCAGATCATAAGACATTAGCAGAGAGTATTGATCTGAAGCCAAATTGTTCTCCCTAACTACAAACGTGCTTTTAAAATCAACATATATGTATGAAGTGATTGGCCTGTTTTGTGAGCTCTGAAGTCCATTCAGGAAAGAGGGCCATGTTTCTGCACTCAGAACAAGAAATTCAAATGCAGAAATGAAGTAGCACATACAGCAGAAGCCAGGGGCATCATATGCAGCAGAAAGGAAAACAAACTGAGCTGAGGTCTCTTTGGGATTGCTGGTGTAGCTAATAAAACCAAAGATCTGGTAATGTACTGTGTCTGGTTTCTAAAAAGGTAGCTAAAACTGTTGATGCGCTGAATTTGCTGCAGTGACCCTGAATAACGCAATCAATTGGGGGTTTGATCTTCTAGCTGAATCTGCTCTTTGCAGTGAAACTTAAAAACGTGTTTTCTTCGTTTCTTTTGAAATTAAAAAAGCAAGCAATCTTGACATTGATCAAATAAGAGATATAAGCATGCATATGCATTTTCTTGCATGGTGGTTGATTGAGATTTGGAGCCAGGAAATAGTTTGTTATATCTGCACTGAGAAGTTGGAATCGCACTTTGCGTT
>JANHGB010009623.1:23419-41144 GCA_026283785.1 Coracopsis vasa | reverse complement strand
CCCTTACAGTAAAGAATTTCTTCCTTATATCCAATCTAAACGTCCCCTGTTTAAATTTTAACCCGTTACCCCTTGTCCTATCACTACAGTCCCTAATGAAGAGTCCCTCCCCAGCACCCGTATAGGCCGCCTTCAGATACTGGAAGGCTGCTTTGAGGTCTCCAGTCAGCCTTCTCTTGTCCAGGCTGAACAGACCCAACTTTCTCAGCCTGTCTTCATACGGGAGGTGCTCCAGTCCCCTGATTATCCTCGTGCCCTTCCTGTGGACTTGTTCCAACAGTTCCATGTCCTTCTTATGCTGGGGACACCTGAACTGCACACGATACTCCAAGTGAGGTCTCACAAGAGCAGAGTAGAGGGGCAGGATCAGCTTCTTTGACCTGCTGGTCACGTTCCTTTTGATGCAGCCCAGGATATGGCTGCCTTTCTGGGCTGCGAGCACACACAATACCTAGCAAATATCTGTAGGAGGCTTGGGGGTTTTAATGTTAAGTGCGACTAATTTGCATCTCTGATTCAGAGGACTAAGCAGGTGTTAGATATGGTACAAACATTTCCTATACGTGCTCTTGGAAATCAGCATTGTCAAAGATCTCTTGGAACGAAGGAAGAGTGTAAAAGCTACTTAGAAATAATAAAATGTAGCTATATTTTTGTTTTATTTCTCATTTTGAGATGAAACGATCAATCTGCAGAATAATGTATGTTATTGTGAAGAAGTCATCTCCTACTGCAGAAAACAGCAGAGAGATGGATGTGAGTTTAGTCTCCTGATTTTATTTATCCTGGTGGATTCTAGTTGTGATTCATTCCCACTAACGAGATCGAAGCAAAGTTCTTCTTGCACTAACACACTACCTCAAAGACATTAATTGCTTCTCCAAAATACATCCATGTCGGCAAACCTACACAAATTAATTTTGGTTTTGCAGGTGCTTATCCAAACTTTGACTTTAAAAAAAATAAATTATTTTATTACCCTTTGTGCTAAATGGGTCGCTAAGAGATCACTCGCCAGCTTGGCTGATGTGAAAGAAACCCTGGCAAGTAGTAGCTCTCTATAAGTGTAGCCAGTGGTCAGTCCTGGGCTTAGTGTGGGAGCTAGTGTAGGATATGCTGATAAAGATAAGGATGATGAACTTTTATTCTCCACCTTGAGATACTGATAGGGAAGTAGAACTAATAGGATAGTAATGTAATGCCTTTGTAAATGAGTTTCAATAGGATCAGCACCGAAAAGGTATTGGTGAATTATGGCATATTCACTTCTACCTGTGTGCAATGTATTCCAGTTCATCTAAATTGGTTCTTACTGTTATGATGAATTGGGAAGTTTGACCTCTTGGGCAATTATTTTCTTTAGCTCAAGCAGTCCAGATTGTGGAAGTGTTGTGCTTAAAATACATATATATTAAAAAAAAAAAAAAAAGGCTGGTCCAGTTGTTTCATGATGTGAGTTAATTCCAGCAGATGTGCATCGCAGGTGTACATGATCAACAGCGCTTTATGACAATCCTGTTTCTAATTTTATTCTAATTTTCTTGATTGCTTATGAGTTAATTGTGTGTGTAGTGATAGTAAGACTTCAGAATGCTGCTTCATCAGTTAATTAAGAAAAAATCAACACATTTGAAGATAGTTTTAGGCTTGTATTTATGTTTTGTTGAGCGGTAAGTACTTTTTTACATTTCTTTTTCTTATGAACTCAGTGTTCTGCAAACCTGATGTGCAATTGGCTACTAAATTGGAAGTTAACTGATTAAACAACTGTTAGTATGCTAATTAAGAGATACTTGTATATTTATATCTCTCAAACACCTTTGCACTGCTTGTACAAAGAGCGCAGGAACTGAGTGATGCTTTGGTTTTAGTTCACTAAGGAGTTTATACAAGTACAAATATAATTGCACCTCTTTTTGCAAATTGATTTTATTAGTGTTTAATGGTTTGCTGAATAGTTTACGAGATAATGAATGTCATTTCCTTGTATTATACTGTAAATATGGCAATTTTTTAATTAGGATAATCATGATAGCTTTCCCTACTCCTGTAATCAAGCTTTGCTTTTTCTATCCAAGAACTAATGTACATCTATATCATATTAGACCAATTATGTTTTTCTAGAGAGTACAAGATTGTGTTGATTGTATGTCTGTTTTTTGTTGGGTGTTTTCTGTTTTGTTTGGTTTTGTTTTATTTTTAATAGAACTTCCCTTCTTGAATCTTAGCTGTGCCTCTGTTGAAAAGATAATTAACTCCATTGGATGAGTTTTAATTACTTTTATTATTGTGATAGAAGAATGCAGAGGTCTGAAGTTCTGTTCAATGTGAGATTTGAAAGTTTGGCTTTCTGTAGCATTTGAAGAAAATCAGGCATTTCCTAGTTTAAATGCTATTGATAATAGCTCTGAGTAAACACATTAAAGTATAAACATGCTTATAAAGAAATTTTTAAAAGCACTAGGAAAGCTAAATGCTTACCATTGGTTTTAGTTGTAATCTTAAAGCCTATTTACAGTTTTAAAGATTAAAAATCCAAAAAAAGAGAACCAATTTGAGCAAAAGGTTGCGAGTGCTCCAAGTACCACATGGAGTGATCCCACCTATAGGGGACACCGGTGGGCAAACATGTATTGCTAACATAGCTCTGGGATGACAGGGTACTCGGCTTCCCAGGGGCTGGCAAACTGGCATGCTGTGTCCTGAGACCCATCCAGTGCCACTATTCTGACTCTGGAGAACATTTCCTTGGTCTCAGCACTGTATATTGTGAGGAAATACACTTCACTTACTTCTCTGGCCACCTCTGCTTTGTTTATTGCCCATATGATGTTTACTCCTTATGTGACTTCCAAGCATGTATGACTTGTTACAAAAAGGATTTGGTACCAAGGTAGTGCTATGGATCTTACGCTGACAGAAGATGGGAGTTGTGTTCAAGTAAATACTGCAGATTTACATAGGTGCTTCATTTTTGTGTGGAATGGTTCTGTTCAGTGGGATTCTTCTTTTAGATAAGGATCGCACTTGTGCAACACAGGCTAGATCTGAACAGTGCTGCTGTACAGGTGAGTGAATGAAACCTTGCGGTTGGTAAGAGGCAATGTGAAACTGCAGAAGAGGGTTTCAGTTAATGTCTCGATTTCAGTTATCTTCTGCTTTCATAGGCTGGAGTTCAACCTGAAGAGGGCAAAAGTGCTCAGGGCTTCTTCACTGCCTTGAAAACGCATATTACATCCTCAGATTAGATTCTCAGGAGCAGAAAGACTTAAGCTGTATTGTGATTCAAGAGTGAAATACTGTCCCGTGTCTGATGACTTGTTATCTTCTAGAGATTTCTGAAGGGATGATCTAATGAGTTATACATGAGACAGCAGGACAGATACTTGGGATTACTGTTACATCCCTTCTTCCCGTGCCCATCTCGTGCTGCTCTACTTTGAGCATGTTCTCTTCTGAGTATTTCAGAAGTTGCTGTTGGAAATTTTTTTAGTGAAGTAGACTTAATCATAAAAAAGTCTGTTCGTCAACATCTTGCACATGTGTGGAAAGCATCCCACTTCTAGTGAAATTTGTTAAGAAGAGGGTTCTTGGGTTTGTGAAAGAACTCTTGGAGAGAAAAAGATCATAACTCTAATTTTGCTCTTTTGAGCAAGAAGCAGTTTTCTGCCACCTACAGCTTCGTAAAAGATTCATGAAGTTTTTGTCGTACCGTATTGCTGTATTGTAAATGATGATAGATCAGCGGAAAGGCCAACTCCTCTTTTCCACAGAAACCAGAAACTTAGGTTCAGATTAACCATTTCCTCTATTTTGTCTGTAAAAGTAATGGAGGGTCCTAGTTTATACTACAGGGTGCATGGTTTCATGCTTCTGCTATAGCTGACAATGTAAATACCCACTTGATTGCTGAGAACTGGAAGTTAGTTGTTCATATGGCTCTCACTGCATTGTGGGTGGTTTCTTCAGCTCTGTGAACACAACACGCAACATGCAGAGCTCTAGCTACTTGCTTGCTGCAGTTTTGCAATTATGTCATCAAATACAAATCTAAACATATGGTCATTTCTATAAAATACAGAGCCTGGAAAACTGGGGAGAGCAGTGATGAGCTGGGAAAAAAATCCAGTGGAAATACAGAGTTAAATGTCAATGACTGCATTATGCCTAGTTAATATTTCACAGGAATGCCATCAACTTGTTATAGAGCCCAAAGGATTTATATGTTTTTGTGACAGATGATCATGATTCCCATCAGTACCCTTAATGCCAACATCTGTAGGATTCCACGTAATTTGGGAAACAAATATATTCTGTCCTTGTCAAAAAAAAAAACAAACAACACCTTTGTATGTTCCAGGAAATTCTTCTTACTCTAGGGTCATTGCAATTAAGTGAAGGACAGAGATTTTAAAAGGGATATGGCACAGTTACATTATGCGATCCTTTTGGCTGCTGTTTTTAGATGCAAGTAGGCTGATACCAGCTTCTGGTCTTTGTAGCACACTGAAAAAATGCTATTGATAATAGCTCTGAGTAAACACATTAAAGTATAAACATACTTATAAGAACAGACTGTGGAAAGGTCTGTCATGCTACCTGTCCTTTATGGATCAAGAATGGGTGGAATATATTTTATATAACAGCTATATATTCCATTCATAACTTTAAGCTCCACTGAAATTTTTTAATTTTAGCTTATGCCTTTATTGGTCATTAGGGAAAGTCCCTCAAAACCAACTTTTTGAGCCACCTTTACATTTAGTCATGGTCAGTCCAGGTACTCATGCACAAAGACACCTGTATAAACATTCCTTTTTCCTGTGTCCAATATCATCTTACATGGTGAAGGTATTCTATTCAGCCTTTTTTCATTCTGCTAAATGAATAAATTTCACTTAATGTCTTCTCTTGGTGATCTTTATTCCCCAGATCATATTTCAGCAAGCTGGAATCCTTCATTGTTTACATGGGTGTACTAATACTGAAGGAAGAAATTATGCTCCAAGTTGTACATGGATTCGTTTTGCATATACAAATACAGTTGTGTGATACCAGTGTAGCATTACTGTAAGGAGAAGTAGAGCTTTGTGCTCTTATGTCCTTCTCTGAAAAGCACGCAAGGAAATTCAGGGAAGGCATGTCTCTCTGGGTTAATGACATAACCACATGACTAGAGGAGGAAAAGCCTGACCAAAATGATGAAAAATAGTAACAGGATTTCTCATGAACTATCTGAAGAAGGCTAGAAAATGCAAAGTGGGAAATGCTAGCTTGTATCTGGTAATGCAAAAAAGAACACAATTTCAGTTTATTCAAAGAAATAGTTACTTTTAGAGCACTCATAAAATGACTTTCCTAAAATCTGTGTAGTTCTGCAGATTTCTGTTATTTGTCACTTCTGTATTATGTAAAGTAACTATCTGGGTTAAGTTCAGCTTTGGCTGAGTTTTAATTCATGCAGTGCTTAAAGCAGTTACCTTCAGGGTTTGGGAAAAAATAGGAATTTTTCATTATGTGGTCTCTTTTATGTTGGTGTTGTTGGACCAAATGGTGATTGAAAGAACTTAGAAAGTTTTTACCTGGTACAGGATGCTAGTTGGGATATTTTTTAAATAAAATGCTTGCTTTTGAATGATGAATGTACCATTAGGTGCTGAAATATCAGCCTTAAAATTGTCTCGGTCTTATGTTCTTATGACAAGATGAGGAAGCACAACAGTGTCTATCAGTGAATCTGGCCAGAATAAAAATGAACTTGTAAGCTAATAAAGTGAGTCTAAACCACTTTATTAGAAGCAGCATTGAGTTAAACAGGAGCAATACTGCATTTGGTTTTGAATGATGAATAGACTTCAGTTTCAAAGGTTATTTTCTCTGTCTATGTGATGCAGACTTATTATAGCACTGACAAGTTCCTTTGGACTCACCTGGCTTCTCTACAGATTTTGAATGTGCAGAGGTCTAGTTTCTAAGTTTATAAAATACATTTCACACAAACTAGTAAGTCCTTGGGCTGCTCTTTCTTTTGCCTTCACCTCTTTTCATCTCTTTCTTGTCTTATCTTCAGCATAATTTCATCTTATTCTTGCTTCCTCAACAACAGTCCCATGGCGCTGTTTGCCTTTTCCCTCTTCAAATGAGACAGCTTTTTTCTTCCTGGCAGCTTTTTTGGGGCATCATTAAGTAATGTCACTTTGAAGAAATCGGAAGGGAGATGGTGCCCCTTGATGTTTTGGGGCCAGCGTAGAAAATCATGAGAACCAAACAACATATTTGTTGTCCTTGCTGAGGTCAGGCACAGTAGGAGAGTGAAACGACGAAAAGGGGTTCTCTTGCCATTGTCCAGTAAAAGCCTTAAAGATCTGATTTTTCTGGGGTGAAATCAGTGACATTAGGAAAAGTTCTGTGGAAACATGGATTTCAAAGTCATTCATCTCTGTAAAGCATGAGAGGTTGTACTTTTCCTCCCTAGTGCTCACATATACACACATTTTTCTTCTGCAGAAGGTGAAATTCATTTGGAATGGCAGATAAATCTCCATGGGAGGTTAAACCAGTCACACGTCTGCCAAAAGAGAGGAACTATGGACCTGGTTCTACATCCTCTCTCTTCAGACTGCATTGTGTTGTGCCTATTTTAGCTAAAATTGATTCACAGTGTGATATTTTTGATTGAACAAAGGCCAGGCAAAGTGCTGCCCAAGGTCTAGGCTTGGGTAGAATGCTGTTCTGATGTGGATTTCATCAACACAGTAGGAAAGAGAAAAATGGATCTGATGGGCTAATGTAAGCCAAGATGGTTAAAAAATTATTTCCTTTGTGAAGCCTAACATAAATAATTTGCATGTTTCTGCCTCAGTCCCTGGGGATGACGGGAATGGTGTACGGAGATTTCAGCAGAGCCTTGAATCTTCAGCTGCTTGGGCCAAAGCAATACAGTTGACCTGACATGTCCTTGCTTGGCCACCTCCAGTGACTGCTTAAAGCACATTAGTGTTCCCAGCTGGAGGTTTGGAAAAGTCATGACCATGTGTATTTGACTTACCATCTTCTCTGTTAAATTCTAATAATACTGATTTAAAAAGTCCTTGGTTCATTTAGCAAAGCACTGAACAAAATATTGGTTAACTAGAGCATCTTATCCTATTTTTATTCTGATTTCTACCTTGGGCTTCAAATATATAAAAGTTTGGATCAACTGTTTGATGTGTTACAATGTCATCTTCTTTCTAGTTCCTCAAAAGGTGGATTTCCAGAATACTTTCAAATATCCAGTAATTTTAAAGCATGTCTCAAGAGATCATCAAAATATCTTTATACAGGTGGTATTAGTTAAAAAAAAGTATTCCCCTATGTATTCATCACATTCGTCACCTTAGGTCTTCTTTAATATTCGTGCCTTCAGTCTGCAATACTTTTTTTTGTCCCCAGTGGTAATATGATTCTCTTGAAAATGAAACATATGTTTTATTTTTCTTGTCAAGTTGCCCTTACAATCTCTTGGATTTTTCTTGGTATTTATATCTTCCAGGATTTGAACACTTGCTGTTATTTAAACTTTCTTTATATTTGTGATAGAGATCATTACTAGGTAGCAAATAACAGAAGAAAATATTTTCTTTGTGCAGAAAGCAGCTTTCAAAACATCCTGTATATGTTGCTGGATTTTACTATTCTTACTATTTCCTCTGAATCCATCATAAATTACATTAGTCTCACAATACGGTCTCTAGAACTATCTTTGAAACCATTGCTGTGATTTTTTTTTTTTTTTCAATATCACTGCATAAAATGAATCTAAGAAAAAGTTGTTTAAAAATGTGTCCTTGATCTATGGAGGAGGATTGGATGGGGAAAAACGTGCCCTGTATTGTTATCAGTCAAGTAGAAGTGAAATGATGAAAAATTATTAATCTGTTCATTCCTAAGCCTCAGTTTAGTTAGACTTGGTTCAATCGGCATCACTCTTATGGTAGCTGAACTTGTTTGCTTGTAGTTTAAAGAAACTTGTTGGTAGGTGATAATTGTTCTTCATAAGCCCCCAATGGCTCAATGGAAAATATGTTTGAATAACTTAAAATAGTCATTAGAAAGAAAGTCAAAAGCTATGTGAGGGAAGGCATGGACTTCTCTTAGGGTGAGAAGATTAATTTCTCTACTGATCTTGTAGCTTAGGTAGACGAAAGGGAAGGGAGGAGTTTCTTCTAGTCTTGATGGTCTCTAAGTGCACTCAGCAGTGAAGTCACATGATGTGCTTCATACCACTTTGACACGACTTCATGGGCTGATTTAATTGCAGTCCATATGTGATGGTGTAATAACATCTCTTATTCAATTAAGGAACAAGGTTTTTACTGCATTTCTTAAGTCGAAGTACATACACAGGTATTCGGAGCTATCTTAGGAATTAGTATGCCTTAGTTACTGGTGCTTGAACATGTTTCAGTGACCCATATCTATAGTTTTTAGTCTTTTTAGATAGAGAAGAATAGGTGCCACCATTTTGCTACAGGTGTGCTTTCTGTGAAATGGCACTTTAAATTTACTTGAGCATCATTACTGAAGAAACTCAAACGGTTTGGATCTTAATTGATATTAATAGGAATAACCTTCAGTGACGTGAACTTGGCAAGCCAGGAATTGCAGCTGTTCTCAGCAGTAGTGGCAGTAGCAAAGATAATTAATTGTTTTTTCCTGGGAAATATATTTTGATTATACAAACTAAATATGCCATTCCCTGAACCCTAATTCAGGCTTGATCTGCAAATACAGTAATTGAAACTAAAGTTGCTGGGTTTTGATTGTCACACCATAATACTGCAATTATTTTTAAGAAATACATATTTTTTTATGAAATGGAACGTTTTAAATATTTATGACACAAGCTTCCAAATTATGATTTAAACAGTTAATACCATACACCATACATGATTTTGTTAGCATAAAATAAATACTAATTTGATATTTTGTAAGAGTTGGTTTAGAACAGCTGGTACTTGAACTGGTCCCAGCAGGAATGCGCAAAGGGTATCATATTGAATATAGTGGAGCATGTGCCTGGCAGAGTTTTAGACAAAAAGTATTCTTGAGTGAGCCAACTTGATTTGCTAAGGACTTACAGGCAGCATTATAATCCCCCTGGATTATTGAAGAATATATCAAATTTCAGTCTTGAAATGCTGAAGTATGCAAAGATGTGTTAATGGTGCCCTAAAATGTTAAGCCCAATTGTGTAAGAGACTTTTGCCTAGGTTATTGATTCTCAGGCTTTAAATTCACAGATGCATAGAATGGTTTGGGTTAGAAGGGACCTTTCAAGACCATCTAGTTCCAGCTCATCTTCTACTAGACAAGATTGCTCAAAGCCCTGTCCAACCTGGCCTTGAACACTTCCAGGGTTAGGGCAGCTGCAGCTTTTTTGGGCAATCCATGGCAGTGCCTCGCTACCCTCACAGTGAAGAACTTTTCCTTATATCTAACATAAATCTCCCCTCTTTCAGTTTAAAGCCATTCTCCCTTGTCCTATCACTCCATACCCTAGTAAAAAGCTCCTCTTCAGCTTTCTTGTATGCACCTTTAGGTACTGGAAGGCTGCTCTAAGGTCTCCCTGGAGCCTTCCCTTCTCCAGGCTGAACAACCCCAGTCTTCATTACATTTCACTTAAAACATTTTTCTGAGTGATAAGAAATCTCTGTGGATACTTCCTCTGAAGAGAACCCCAAATTGCAATGGCCATTGAAGTGCTTGGTACCATGCACGTTGCGGCACCTGGGAGGGGGTAAGACACCAAAGATGTGCTGCAGCAGGCACCTCCTGCATCCCCTTCTTTGGGGGTGTTATGCGGTAAGTGGGCTGTGCGCTTGGGGAGTATTTACTTCTGGTCCTGGTTAAAACTGTAATAGATACATCCACAGGAGTGTATAGTCATATGCTTTAAGTGTGTGGGTTTTATTAACACTTATTTTAATAGGGGTTGTAAATCTCATGCTTTGAAATGTTTTTCTAAAAAGTGCTGATATCCTGAGCAAGGGTTTCTTTCATCAGTTATTTATTTCTACAATACGAAGTCTCTAGTGCAGGTATAATTTTGTCTACGCCAGTAACATCTACCCTGAAAAGACAACATGCACTGGATGCTCTATTGCTTGGTACAATACTAATTTCCTGTTACAGGTTTAAAATCCGTGATATCTTAAAAACCAGAGAGCAGTCTCTGGGCAGGAGCCACTGATGACAGAGAATGGGCTCTGTCCGAATGACGGCATTGTGGGCTTGTACAGAGCAAAGCAGGGGCCTTCATCTATTCCGCAAATGCCTCCCTTCACTGTCAACAGATGAGGCTTTATTTTCCCCTACACTAATAAGGCACTAAACCACCAAGCTAAACGTATAGCTTTGTATTGTATTTCCTAATCCAAGGCTCTATCAACTCATAAAGGTCTTTGTGCTGCTTGGTGAGAGGTACAGACTTTGCAGCAGGAATATCTGATGTTTATGAATGAAGTAAAGCTCTTTTTTTCACTTGCATCTTAACTGAAATCCAAATTTATATATCATGCCTTGCATACAGCAAAAGTAATGAGAATAGTGAAAAAAATATTGCATGTAATCAGTAGTAGTAATGATTTAAATGTTTTTTCGTGTACCTTTCCTTCAAGTAACTGCCCAGCAAAACCACTTTGTTAGTGTATTGAAAGAAGTTTCTTGAGTTCATCAACTGAGTTAGTTATTTGAAAACCCAGTTCATCTGGATATCCTCACGTTATTTTGACCATTACATGTCCAGAATATCAGTTGTTTAGGATGAATATTCTAGGTTGGCATTCAGGTCTGCATCTTTTCAATAACAATAGATTTTAGAGGTAAAATTGCTTTTGCCTGTGTCCTAAAATAAAGTGGACTGCTTTTAGAGAAAAAGGGGAAACTTAAAAATACGGTGTCATGGAAAGAAAAACAAACAGACAAAACACAACAAAAGCAAAACCAAAACAAAATAAAAAACCCCAAAAACCTAAACAAACAAAAAAAAACCCCAAAACCAATCCCAAACACCACACATGTGCCCCACACCTCCTCAAACCCTAAAAGTATTCCTTTTATACTTTTACTTCAAATTACTTTTTTATTAATACTTTTTATAACACCATATTACTGTAATCATAGATCAGGCCAAACACCTCTTTCTGGAGTGTGTATGCGCATGGAATTGTTTCCGAGGAATCATAAGGATTGTGTCTGCTTCAGTGATTTAGCCTAGTCGCTGAGATTCTATAGAGCATCTGCAAAGAGTAGCTAGTGCAGAGCCAAAGAAACAGCCTTGGTAGTAATACCCTGACTTGAAAGCATTCTCAGGTGAAATCGTTCTGCTGCAGAGCTCCAAAGCTGCGTCTGTCTTCTGGGGAGAATTGCTTGGTTGTGCGGTTCTGCATCTCTTTCTTTCCTGCTGCTAGAATATAATTAAAGTTGCTAAAAATACATGCTTCCTAATATTGTTTTTTTTTTCTGTGTAGGCATCTGCTATTACTCTACTCTCAAGGGAAGAGGTGGTATGAGGATGAATGCCACTTAACTCTATTAGTGGTCCATACTACACAGAGATATGAGAGAACGTTATTTATGGCCTGATCCAAAGTCCCATGAAGCATTTAAATTTAAAATAAATATATATATTCAGAATAACCTGCTGGCTTTGTTAGTTTTACAGAAGTCTTTTTACCCATCAGAAGAGGGATGAACTGCGAACTACAAGTTTTATGCTAGCCTTGTGAGAATTTACATTTTTAGTGCTAAGGAAATTAGTAGAACAAATGGGGGCATAATTACTGTGCTTTTTTACAATACTGACATCATACCTAATTATGGTTTAATCTACAGAACATAGTGTTTGTTTAATAAGTCCCAGAAGAGATCATTCAAGCATATGTTTTCACATCACCTGGAGGTAGCTGGGAATGACTGTGACAACACTGTCAAAAAAGTGACAGTTTACAAGATTTCAAGTCTTTTATAGTATATGGCATGGCTCACCTTTGATATGCATGAAATCACTTAAGGGCAAGCAGTAAGAAGTATTTAGAGCCACAATAGCTCAATGCAAAGACAGTCTTTTTTTCCTCTTTATGTGTAGTAAAAACTAAGGCGTGATTTTCTTAGCCTACTCTCAACATCTAGCAAAGCTGGCAAAAAAAGTCCTCAACACCCTTCTTCCTGAAGTGAGGTCTGTTTATTGCTAACAAAAGTTAAATATTGATCATCAGTTTGGCCTGTTAAAGTGATGGTATCTGCAGGTTTTATCCTGAGCTTACTACCTGATGATGTCTTTTGTTTTTTATTTAAAGCTGGCCAATTTTTCCTGAATATGAAGCTCTCAGTTTTGTCTCTTGCCTCCTCAGCCATCATTTGCATTTTAATTATTGTTCCCCACATGTGGATAGTCTCAAAAGTAACTTAAGGATTTTTGAACAAAAGAGAGCTGGGACAAAGAAGAGCCTGAGTTCATATTTCTGGTGATTTTTTGGGGGTTTTGGTTTTTTTTATAACATTAAATAATTTAGAGTAATAGTACTTGGTTTTCCTTGTGTGATGAACTAACAATGATCCTAGAATGGAACCTAAGACAAGAGCTCCTTCCTGCAAGAATGGTGTCTTCAGAGTTGGGTGATTCTTAGCTTCCTTTAAAACTGAAAGCTTTTGTTCTCCATCCATACTTGAGGCCTGTGGTGGTCTTCTCCCTAGTGTCAAAGTGTTGACTGTTTCTTTCTTGTTTCTAAGGAGGAAATAGGCATGTGTGCTCATTAATCGCACTTGTTGTTACTCAAGGCTCACATAACTCACCCCATGCTATTCCCGCTGTCCTGTGTGGGATAAAAAAATCCAAGCAGGGGCAGTTTCAGAACTTGTTTGTAGGTATCTGGATGTCACCATGCTTTCCTAGACAATGCAATATGCATATATATTGCTTATGTTTTTCACAAAGGAAAAAGATATTTCAGATGTGAAGTCCATCCGTTATTTTGATGTGATCCTTCCTTGTAACAGTGCTGGTTTAGAATACAAGCTGCCCATGTAAATACCATTTAAAATTTCCCAGTAGTAATGACTTACTAAGTATTATATCTTTTAACCTCTAAATAATATGTTTGCCTACTCAGATAGCCACATTCAAGGCATACTGACAGCAGCAGCTAAAATTACAATGCATTGTTTTCTAGTGAAAATTATTAATCAGTGAATACATTCCTAAATTAAACCTTAAATTATCACTCTTGGATCATGCTATCAGAGAAGTCAAACCTGAACTACAGAAGATCACAATTTTAACTAATTTTCTGAGTGTTAAATTGCAATTAAGCCTATATTAGGTGACCCTTTCATGTACCATTGACTTAATTCTTACAATTTGACTTAGAACTGTTGAGTTATTTAAAATAATGGCTATGACTGCCGTAAGGCAAAGCGTAAATGTGGAGCCATTTGTAGGATTGGAGTAAATTTAAAAAATATTTATATGAAAAATAGATTATTTTTTTTTTGTTGTGAGTTTCTAATGTTACTAACACATCTTTCATATTTTTTCTGAGCTTTTTTGATATTAAAGTTATGCAGGATCCAATTTGAATTGAATATTTAACCTTGCTAAGAAGACTCTTTTAGTTGTTTATGTAGACTGTATTTAGAAAAGAGTTTTGGCTTGGTTGTCTACTAATTTTTTTATCCTTCTAATCATTGGCTTTAGTATTAGGATATCTGTCCTGGATTCAGCCGGGATAGAGTTACCTTTCTTCCTAGTAGCTGGTGCAGTGCTGTGTTTTCGATTTAGTCTGGGAATAAAAGAAACAGTGATGTTTCAGTTGTTAAGCAGTGGTTACCCTAATCAAGGACTTCTTAGTGTCCCATGCTGTGCCAGTGAGGAAGGGCACAAGAAACTGGGAGGGAGCACAGCCAGAACAGCTGACCTGAGCTAGCCGAAGGGATATTTCATACTGCAGCATGTCATGCGCAGTATACAAACTGGGGGGAGTTGACTGGCTGCTGCCAATCACTGCACGGGGATGGGTTTGGTGTTGGTCAGTGGGTGTTGAGCAATGGTACTGTGCATAACTTGGGTTTCTTGGGTTTTGTTCCAATTTATTATCATTCTTACTATGTTATACTTTATTTCAAGTTATTAATCTGTTCTTATCTCAATCCGCAGGTTTTACCTTTTTCTGATTTTTCTGCTCCCCATCCCACCACGGTGGGGGGCAGTGAACAAGCAGCTGCATGGTACTTAGTTTCTGGCTGGGGTTAAAACATGACAATATCTTACAGTTTTAAACCTATTTCCCTGTAGATTAATTATTCCAGTATAAAATGAACATGTATTAAGCATATGTAGTTGCTTACGGTAGCAGTTCTGGCCTTTCATTTCATATAAATCATTTGTTATACAAAACAAAACCTTCATATATAAGACTTCTCTGGTCATTAAAATTTAATTATATAGTAGGTTTCCATCTGCTATCAAAACCTGTTCATCATTATTTCATGTTATTTTAAGTGGAATCATTCTGAGATATGCTTGGTGACAGCAGGCTTGCCACCCCTGACTGTGAGATTATGGTAGGACAGGGCTTCCTTTCTAGGTGCAAAAATACCTTAATGTTTACTGCCTTCTGATAAGGTTTTCTCCAAGAGTTTGGTTCTCTTCTTCTGCTTTGCCATCTTCCGTGTCATTATGCACTCAGTTTGTGTACTCTGATTGTGTGCAAGTTCGAAGTTCTTCCATACATCTCCCCCAGCCCATTACATTAATCGCTGTGGAATATCTTGCTATCCATCAAGCTCGGCCACTATCTCCCTGACACTGATCATGGTTAGCAGAGCAGTTAGTATTAAATGACTTGCAATGGAATGACAAAAGAGTGGGCAGAAAAGATGGATAGCCCCGTGCTACTGCACTGAAGTGTGAGCTGTAAGCAGCAATTCAGAGTTGGGTAAATACTATCTGATTGCTGTAATGACAGTTAAGCTGCTCGTTAGAGCAAATGTTCTCCCCATAAGAGTAGCTGAGAACTGGAATAGATGAGCTACGAAGGACAGAAATTTGTCGATAACAGTGCTAGTTAGAATTTAGGAAACAAAGCTGTAATTTACTCTGAAGCAGCTGGATTCTGTAACCTTGTGAAGTCACTGCTAGTCCTGCGCATTTTGAGGTTCTCCAAAATTCTCCAAAGGCTGATGACTCCTGGTTGTTCCTGACTCACAGAGGTGGGAGGGAAGGGAGATAGGCCCACTGAATCCCTAAGAAGTGATACATTATATGAGCTCTTTTTCTTGAACAAATCATTTAGCTTCAGGAAGACTGTACAGTTTCGGGATTAAACTATCTGGTACAGTATTGAAAATATAATTTTTTGGCAAAAGGAATGTATTAGCCACCAATGATAACATAGCCTCAGTGTCCTTCTCCAGGGAAATAGAAAGCAAAGAAGATGGTTCAGTTTAGTTCAGGTACTTCATAGTTCCTTCCATACTGCTTTGGGTTTTCTGGTCCTCTTGTCTAAACAGAGCAGATTTTTTTATTCCCACAGTGTTCACAATATCTTAAAATACTGCAATGGTTTATTATGTGCTTTTCCTTCCTTGCTTGGGCAGTTGTTGTTCTGTGAGATTGAAAAATTCAAAGGAAATGGGCTTATGTTTTACTTGTGATAATGCTACTGCATTAAAACAATGACATAATTGATTACCCTTTGATAGATGGAATTTATCTAAACTAATTATCTTTCAGTATTTGCTAAAATGTTAGTATGTGAAAATTCACAATGGTAGAAGAACCGCTCAACAGAGAACTTATCAAAGGTATTGTAATAAGCTATGTAATGTTTTGCAGCTTTCGAAAGAGAAAATACTGTATATGGCATTTATTTAAATAATTTGTCTCAAATCTGGATTTCCATCCTACTTTAAGAAAAAGAAGCAATTTTGCCATGAAAACATTACAGTTTTATTTGGAAGCTTTACAACTAGCAGAGTTACAGTTTTAACTTGGAAATAGCTGAGTTTAAACTGCTAACACAGATAGATGAAACAGATTCATTTGAAGTCCTGCTTGGAGGCACAGCAAGTGGCACACTGAGTCGAATTGGGTTTGAAATCAGCTCGGTGACTTGTTCTTAGTCCCAATCCTTCTGCTCATTTCCTCTGCTTTTCAGGAGTTTGTCTTTTAGACCTTTTTGAGATTTGATCCTGGGAGTAGCTGAAAGCCTTTGTCTTTTCTCCATTGAGCTTCCTGAAGAAGCAGCAAGCATGTATGTGTACAAAAAATGTAGTATGTAAGTCATCTCTTCTAGAATTTTTTTGCATGTAAAAGTTTGTGTTGCTTGTCAAGGAATTGTGTAGTGGACTTCCTTGGACTAGGAAGTATGTAGTGTCCTCATATTTGAGCTCTTGGGTGTCCTTTGAAGGTTTCTGCCAAGATCCTCACAATTCTTTATAAAGATTAATTTTATTTATGTAATTAAAAAAAAAAAAACAACAAACACATTTCCACCTGATGATGAGCTTTTATCAGGGCAAATTAAATGATAATATTATAAACACATATGATAATACAGTCCAAGGAGAGAGGTCTAGAGATTTATACATTCCATATAAATAGTTTCTTCAAAGACATATTGTTCTGTGACATGGCAAAGAAATATGACTTATGTCAGTTGAAACCTTTGAGGGCTTTCCTCAAATGAGAGCATTTTCACTCGTGTTCACCCTGGCACTGTCTAGCTGTCAGCAGCTGAAAGGGCACATTGTTGACTCCGTTATGGTGCTTGTCATTCTTCCTACATAGAGGGATAAGTGGTGGCCACTTTGACCCTCCATCCTGACATTAACATTCAGTCTAAGTCCGTCTGTTCAGAAAGGACATCTTCATCCTAGGAAACATGTTTGCATGTTTTCTTCAGTTTTCAAGGAGGCAAAAGGTAATTGTGAGGAACTGGTTCATAATGAGCTTGTTGGGAATTCAACTTTCTTTCTGTGTAGGGCTACTTGGAGTAGGGATTGGCAAATGACAAGATTACAGGTAATGTTTTTTATTAGTATATCTCTATTGTATTAAAGAAGCACCTAGCTATCCTGTAGTATTTTTGTGTCATTAGAGAGCATCACTATCATGTCATTTTGTAGTTTGATGAGATATGTATTATTGTGTGACCCATTGCTGATTAGGTAAAAATTCTCTTGGGAATATTTGGGTCTTATTATCTGAATATTTCTTAGACTTCTTTGTCCATAAAGTATGTTAAACTAAGGCTAAATAATAACCTTCTCTGGTTCAAGTCCACTGGAGGGGGAACTTGGGATCAGCCCCCTTAATGGTAACAGGTTTTTGTTCAAGGAAGAACAAAAATGAGAGGAACAAGACTAACCCTAGACTTATCACCTACAAAAAGACTTCAGAAATTGTATGAAACAGTGGGTGTTTCTTGTTAAGACTGACCTCGTGCTCACCAGCAGGGAGGGGCTGGTTGGAAATGTAATGCTCCAGGGCAGCCTTGCTTGTAGCGACCACAAAATGGTCAAGTTCGAGATCCTCAGGACAGCGAGAAGAGTGTGCAGCAAGCTCACTGCCCCAGACTTCAAGAGAGCAGACTTTGGCCTCTTCTGGAACCTGCTTAGTAAGGTTCCATGGGATATAGCCCTAGAGGGCAGGGGGGCCCAAGACTGTTGGTTGATATTCAAG
>JANHGB010009623.1:7184-20562 GCA_026283785.1 Coracopsis vasa | reverse complement strand
AAGCTAGGGACCAGGTTAGGAAAGCTAAGGCCCAGTTAGAATTAAACTTGGCTAGGGATGTGAAAGATAACAGGAAGAGGTTCTATAGTTACATTGCAAATAAAAGACTGAATATATGGTGCTTTTAGTGACTGGTACCTGTGCATGCGCTTTGCATATGGATGGAGCAATTAGTTGATTAGTATGTGGTAAGTGATAACTAATATTTCAGGAACTAAAAAGATACACATAAAACACATATATTCCTGTTTAGGAATGCTTTATATGCGTGAACCTACCCAGAGCTGGTTAAAGCCCCTTTGCACTGCGAAAGCACAAATCAGGGTCTGATAGATCTTAAGAGAGATTTTTGGATCCTCTGAATAAAACTTTACTCTCTAACTTTGAACGCAGCATTTTACTGACCTGGGCAACCAGAAGCCATAAATACGTGATAACTTTCTTAATTCTCTGAATGTAAAACTCTGTTTACTGTTTCACAAGACTCATTCCAAGGTTTTTGTCTGTAGTTTAGTGCAGCCAAAACCTAACTGCTTTACTGAATGCTGGGCTCTGAAAATGTAGATTTAACTCAAAAGGTATAAGAGGTTGGAAAAGTATTACATAAAAGTCTGAAAAATCGTAAGTGGAAAGTGCTATGCATGCTCTTTCCTCCCATCTCCCTTTCAGTTACAGTACTTTAGGTTTTAGCACATGATGAATTCTAGCATAAATTACTACCTGAATATACTTTTCAACTTTCAAGTAAATTTGCCAGAAATTAATCTGCAAACCTTTCCATATTTTAGTGAGAGATCAAAGAAAATCCCAAATGGAAAACATACTTTTGAGAGGGGGGAGAAAACATTGTGAATTCTTACGCACTTGTAATGAAGATAACTTAATTAAAATCAAAGCAAAACTAATTAAGAACTTAAAAGTGCAAGGTTTTGATTGCTTAATATCCCTGAAATATGGCAGAATTGGTTTGTTATCGTTGGTAGAAGTTCCTCGTCATGCGAACAGGTGATACAGTCACTGATGCAGTGGATCTGAATGAAAATGTACAGGAGGTTTACAGTTTCCTGATCACCCTTCTTGACCTTTCCAATTGCTCTTAGTCTTTCTGCTCTTTTGCTTCTGAAAAAAAAATAGTATTTTGGCAGGCAATAGCCCTTGCTTTTTGGCAGCTTTGTCTGGGTGTGCAGCTTGGGACAAACCAGCTGAGCACTTGTATGAGTTTACCTTTTTTATTCACGGTTTTCATGGTTCTTTCCTTGATCTCACTATTCCTAAATTGAAAAGGAAAACATATATACATGCATATCCCTCTAATCTATGTGTGCCAAAGTTTTGTTTGAACCATGGTAAAAGTGTGTTTCATTTTTTAATGAGTGAAATTAAATCCATGAAACATTCTTTCTTCAAGTTAATCTTAAGCTATTTTTACAAAAGCTCTTAAAAATTGTTAGGATGATCTGTTATCCCTAAACATTCATTCATATAGTGCCATATCATACCATTTTAAACCTTCTGTGTGAATGTAGGTTTTGGATTAGTTTGTTCACATGATTTTTAAGAATATTTTGTAAAAGCTTAATGAGCGGGCTCCCTGCTATAATGAATCAAGACTTTATTAGGCTGAGTTTTCTTCATTTTGAAGAGTGTTGCCATATGGGAGATTGGTTTTTTTGGGTTCTCAGGTGCTTTTAGCAGATGGCGACTGAAGTGCTCAGAAGGCAACACACCAAGCAACTGCCATCCAAGCAGAGTGGTGGGGTCACCTAGACCATAGCAGAAGCCTGGCAGATCTGTAGAGTGCCAAAGCAATGGAATTCTGGAAGTGGGGACAGTGATAATGTCTACAGAAACAGTTCTAGAAATAAAGCATTTATGTGCTCATGAGATTCTTTGACAAAGACAGATATTAATTAGGGAATTATTTAAATTCTTATGATAGAAGAAGCACTCAATGAAGAAGCACTCAATTATATAAAATTATATAAATGTTATCTCCTATATAGTTCTTTCCAGGAGCCCTGTTGACCTGCTTTTCATAATTGCATTCCCTCAAATAGAAGGATCCAGACAATTTTGACCTCTACCAGTCGATGTGATCATGGAGAGTGATCTTTATCCCTCGTCATTTAGCAGATGGATGCACATTTACAAAGGCAACTTCCTTATCAAAATAGGAGCATTCCTGTGGTAGAGAGACACTGGTCAATGTATGTGTGGAGGTTGTTTGTTTGCCTTTCCCTCCCTCGCTCCGCCCTTGTCTGTTAACAGTATAATGGATTTTTTTGTTTTCCAACTTCAGTGTAATTACACAAATTATGATTGTACTTACTTTTCTAATGGAAATTTTTAGCTTTGTCTTCTTAAAAATATGTCCATCTTTAAAGTAAATAAATAACACACACCCCCCCCAGCCTCCACACACACACACACACCCCTCACACACACACATGATTTTGGGCTTTAGAAACATTTTCTTTAAAACAAAGGCACTGGCTTTTTATAAAAAAAACCAAAACAACCTTTCCTTCTAAGAAGCATTGCCAGGTGTTTTCAACATAGGATAGGAGTACTGTCCTTAGGGAAGCAGATCTTTCATTTACCAAAGAGAGATGATTTCGTACCATCTGCTCTGTATCTCAAAGAATTTGTATGTTAAAAATGTGAATTTTCTCATCCACTGGGAGCCTGCCTGTGCAGCTCATATAATACACAAGGAAACAATGTGTGGGGAGGTGTCACCAAATAATTGTTTTCTTCACTAATAAGGGGATCTTAGATGGCCATTTTTTAGGAAGTGATGTTAAAAAAAAAAAAAAAAAAAAGCTCTCACTAATTAGTGCGTATTTATGATTAACAGGCCCAGTTCATGTTGTAAAGGTGGCAGCTGAAAATAAAGATAATTCTATAGCTATGCAAAAGAAAACAGTTTGAAAAAGCACTTTCAAAGCCCATAAACCCCCTAGCTAATATTAAGCTGCTTTATTCTAAACAAGATATGTTTTTCAAGGTGTTTTATAAGTTAATGGCTTAGTTTTTTTTCTTCCCCCATTCTGCTAGAGTTTTCTCAAGACAGAATATAAAAAACCTAGATCTTCATAATTTCTGAACTGTTGCATAAAATACAAACCAAGAATTTTATTTTATGGAAATAGCTAAATTATTGCTAAAAAAAAAAAAAAACAACACCAAAAAAACCCCAGAAAACCAAAAAAAACCCAATGAAAAAAAAAAGAAGTGGAAAACAAGCCTTTTTTCCCCTAGCACATGGACTCAGAACGGAGCTATATATAAAATAGATGTTTAGAACTTATTTATATCTAGTTAGTTAGGCTATTTTTGTAATCTTCACCCAAAATAAGAGAAAATGCAAGATTTATTTGTGTAGACATATGTGACCATGTGCAGATTTAGAAGAACCTGCTGCAGTAATAGGCAGGAGATAATCACCTACAATAGTGCTTACTGACTCCTGTATCTGTGTTCCTCCCAAAAAAAAGAGAAAGAAAAAGCTAGATATTTTATTTCCTATCAGAAAGCCACCAGTTTTTTGGGTCAGACTGTCATTATGCTTGAGCATGGCGATAGGATACTCCCCTGTTCCAGATAGCTTCCTTGTTTCAATGCTGTTTACTCAGACATTTATGGTATTTTTCAGAGGTTCCCGCTGGATTCCTGTTCATATGGCTGGCAGTAGCACTGTTCGTATGTGTTTTGACTGGCAGTTGACACTAATTAGTGAAAAGGGATTTTATTAGGGACAGAAGTATAAAAACACAAGGGAATGTTGCAGAAGAGAAAGATCTTTAATGATAGTGTGGCTCTACTGGTTGTCTTACGCTGTGCTTTAAATTTGGCATTTGCGAGAGAGCGATGTTAAGGACTATGTGGAACAGAGATCTTTTCCTTTCATATTCTTTTCCTTACTGCTGGGGTTTCTTTGGTGACAGCCACAGGGCTAACAAATAGGGTTTATTATAGACATCGAACTGGGAAGCTACAGAAGAGCAGTTCACAGTGACTTCATTGGCATCACTGCAAGGTTTGTTTACAAACTTGAATAACCAGACTGAAATTCTTCATCAGCTTCAAATGTGATTTTTCTTAACACTGGGCTCTGCTTGCTCTGGTATATAATTAGACTTGGAATCTAATTTTGGCATAAATGGCAGCATTGATTTCTCCTTTTACCCAATTATTGTCAGTTAGCAGTTAGGAAAAAACCAAGTCTGTAGGTCTTGTGCATGTAGGAAATTGAGGAGGTTCATGTAGAAGCAGTTACTTGTGTAAATTTTACTATGTTAGTGTTTTCACAATTTTGCAGTTTATATTTATTTGTTATCATCATTTTTTTCACTTAGCTGTCAGTTCAGAAATCTATAAAAAATAACATTTAGAAAAATCTAATTTGAAATAATTTGATCTTGTGAGTCTTAGTTCATGAATTTAGCCATTTCAGTTACTTTTTGCTCTGAGAAGTAATTGTTCTTGAGTGGTATAAGTAAGTGGACATGATAAATAACTCATTTTGTGCTAGTTTTAATGTTCCCAGGTCTGTTGCAAACAGATGTGTAATACATAGAAAATGTCAGGTCACACTGTACAAGATTTCCATAGAGAAACAGAAATCTGTTGTGGATTTCAAGAATATTATAATAACAAATATTAAACAGTTTGTCATACAGATTTTGCTCATACTACTGCGTACCTTTGAAATGCTGAAACTTGCCAAACTCCCTCTCACTTCCTGACTTCCAACATGTTTTTTCAGGAAACGCTATTAAAGAAGGACCTTTAAACGTCACCCTGAATGATTTAAGCAAAACCACTTTCATGTGCATAAAACTTACCCTTTTATTTATAGTCATTCATTTTTTTTCAGAGAAGATAAACAGTTTAAATGACTGAGAGCTGTTTGCTGTTCAGTAAATGCAAGGAATGAAAGTATAACAAAAATGCTTTGATTCCGATGGAGTTATAGAAGCTCTGATATAGCTAGTTAAGCAATATGAAACATAGATACATAACAGTGGCAACTTTGACTTATTTGGAACTGTAGAGATTGATCTTCAAAATAAGGTCTGCACATATGAAATGATAGGTTAATTTTAACAAAGTGCTTCCTTTGTTATTTCATAGAGTAATGATACTTAAATGTATCATTAAAACTGTGCCATAAGGGTTTTCCTTTGAAGTTGCATCAGGTTTACAAATGTGTTTAGAAACATGTCGTACAGTGATTAGACAACAGATTGTATGTGTAGTGTCTGCAAAATAGATATTTTGCTCAGAAGGCCAGTTAAGTTGTGAGGTTTTTTATTACCATGCTGGTTGCTGGTTGACATATCAGAGTAAGAAATGAATGCTGTAACACTTCTTGAAAAGTCAAAGCACTTAAGCGCAAGTTGCATCAAGGAAGGGCTTTCCAGAGCACAACTCTGTTCAGCAGCACTGACTTACATGGTGCTAAGAAAAAAGTAACAGTATCCATGGCCTTTTGGCATGACCTAAGCCGATGAATAGATCTACAAGTAGAGTTTGGGTTAATTTTCTCCTTACTTATACCTAGTTGTATGTCTTTGTAGCACCATTGGCTCCAGTGAAGTAATTTCTCACTTTTCCTGGTGTAAGAATAATAAAGGAACCTCTTCTCAGTGATCTGCAGTATAACCTTGCGGAAAGCACTACTGTAATTTATATATTGATAAAATGAATGTAGTATATTGCGCAGAGGCTTTGTGAGGTTTAGTTAATGTTAGAATCATTTTACATTAATTAATGATAGAATAGTCTTGAGTTAATTAATTCTAGATCTCAAGGACATCGGACTTTGGTGGTTGAATCCAGCAGATAGTTTGGGTGTGCCAGGCTTCCAAAATTCCCTTCTTTTTCAGGCCTTTGTTTTCAACGTGCCTTAAATAACTAAATCCTTTGTTTGCACATTTGTGACATGAAATATAAAATAGTTTTTGTATAAAACTGTGGTAGGATTTGGTTATTAAAATATATACCCAAAGAAACAGTAAAAAATTTGTTTGTTTTAAAATACTCCTGACTGCTTATAAAAATACATCCTTAAAAATCTGACCACTTGAAACAACAATTTGAAATTATTTTCTGGGGCAGGAAAGGAGAATGGGTACCTCCCTGCTGATAATATGAAATTAAAGCTTTTTGATTTCTATCTGGTGAACAAATTTACTTCATAGTGAAATAGTTAGAAAGAAATAGAATTGCTTAAAGATCTGTTTCATAAGGTAGTTTATGCTAAATGCAATTCATGTCTGGTTGGAGCAGTTACGGGATGCTCCCACTGGTGCACTGCAGCTCTGCAGCCTCAGAGCATTAGATGCCATTAAATTATTACTTCACATAGTTTCAATTTTTTGCTTTGTTCTATGATTTCAGGATAATTTGATTTTCACTTTTCATTATGCCACTTTTATTTTCCTTCATTCTTAATCACTGCATTCTAGACAATTCTGATTTTCAGCAGAACATCAGTTATGTGACATAGGAGGGTTTCTGTGTTGTGATTGCATGAGTTGTGTCTCCCAGCACTGGCTGTGTAATGGAGAGCCTGATTGTCCTGATGATTCAGATGAGTCTTTAGACATACGTAAGTAAAAGAAGGAGCCACTCTCATTTTATCTTCCTTTCAACAGTAACCTTTATAGTTGCACTAACTATACAAATGAAAGGACAGATTTTTTTTTTTTTTTTTTTTAATAAATCCTGAATAAATCCACATATCAAGACGAACAGGTTACATTCACTGTGTAGGTGAGAGACAATAGAAATGGAAGGCATGGAAGACGTTTTGTTCATGTGCTGCTGTGTAATGAGCACTCTTGCCAGAGCATATGTTCCCTATGCTCTTACTGAGCTGTAGAGGGCTAAGTCAGACATGGGAAAATGTGTTCCTCTAAATACATTTAGGCAGAGGTGGGATGGAAATGATCAGTGCAAGGTGCTTTCAATGAAAGTATGAAAAGCATGCAAACATCAAAGGGAGGAATGAATGAAGATGGAAAAAACTAGGAGGGAAAAAGAAGCAGAGAAAGGAAAATGAGAGAAAGCTTTAATAAAACATATTTAATTATGGTAAAAGACCTTGGTTTTTTTAATGTGGCTAAGAGCTTCTGAAGACTGGAGTAGCAACCTTACAGACTTTTTTATCAGCCTTGTAGACTATTGATAAGGTGATATTAAATCTTAATGTTCCCTTGTTTCCTGCATTCTGAGAAAAATGAAGGAATTTCCTGATTTTTATCCCCAGGATAATCACTTAATGTAAGAGAACAACCATGCATTTTGTATCAAAGCAACACTGAATATCAGCAAGGCTAGAAATGTGGTTTACTACGAAAAGAAAAGAAAATATCAAACATCAGACAGTATTTTGGAGTCTAATCTTTAAAATAAGGGACAGAAATTTGAGGTGTCTGGAAACCGTTGTTGCCTGGGCAAACATTGGACTGATGATTGCAAGCTTCCTGCTCCACAGTTTGTTCTCTGGAACAGACGGGAAAATTGCCTCTGGGGCTGTGGTGAGGGTGCTCTGATTATCCACCTTTGAAACACTTTAGAATTCTAAAAAAACCTGCATATTTCTGCTGGAAGCAGTAGGTGCAGTTAAGGTTTTATTGCTGCACTGATGATTGATTACTCTCTTCCCTAATGCAGTATTTTCAGACATGGTACCTGCAGTTAAGAGTTTTTCTGCTGACTAATGAATATTGTGATAGGGACACAAAACCGGTCACACATGCAGTTTTTAATTTGCCTCCTGATATTTAGCATGTGGTTCCAAATCCAGTGGATGGCTAGATATTTTCCTTTCAAGAACTTTCCATGTTTGTTGTACTGGACCATATGATCTGTGTTCAGTAATGCCATTGAAAGCCAGAGCTTATTGAAATATAACCTTTGAAATTTACTGATGGCTTGAAGAAGGGGAGATGGGGCGGGAAAGCAAGCCTGTTCTCTTCCTGACATCAGCCAGCCTGCTCCTCTTGGAAACACCTTCCCCTTTGTAAATGCTAACAGTTTCTGTAGAATGTGTTACTTAGGCAGTCCTAAGTCAAAGGTAGGAGTTAGCATCATTGTGTTTCTGGTTGTAGAGCAGGAAGGTGCATGTACAGCTTACATAGCCCTTTGCTGACAAACTGTAGGTTAATGAGGTGCCTGGGCAACACTTGACTGTACGGGCTGAGATGGTAATCATATCGGGTCTGGTGCCCTGTCTCACCCTTCAAGTTCTACTCAGCCCAGGACTCTGTGTGAGAACCAAGCAACAGCACTAGGATGCTGGGCAAAACTTTCTTACATATTTGCTTACACTTTTATTACAATTATGTTTTGGTCTTGATGGTTCTTCTTTATTTGTTAAGTTAGCATAATTTGCTGACAAATGTAGTATTTCTTAAAATGTGTTTATGTACTTTAGCTTCATCAAGTAAGTTGTTTCTCATTAGAGATGAATATGTTCCTGAATTTTCCTGCTCATATTTTGTATCATAGTTTCAGTAAGGATTTATAAATGACATTAAAAATATGAAATATTTGAAGACTCTGTGGTGTTAATGTCAGGAATGCAGTACCTTCCAGTTTTAGTGCACTGAGTCATGTGTCTGTTTATAGATGAATGCAGCCTCTATTTGTCAGCTCTTTGCTGACTTATGTACAATGAATTATTTGGTGTAGCCTGACAGATATTGCTAGTTGTTCCTATAGCCATAAACAAATGGAATTCGATTGATTTTCTGTGGATTTGTGCCTAGTAATAGGACTTTCTGGGTTCTAATAATGTGCAAGCATTGATCAAAGGTTTTTCTTCAAGTGGAAGTTCTTAACTTCTGTCCTGTGGGGATTTCAAAGTGCATAAAAGGAGAGAAAATTTCATGCTGCAGCTTTTCTCATGGTAAGAATATAAAAAGTCTTATTAGTCTCATTATTCAACCATCTATTTGTAGAAACCTTCTAGGCACTAAATATCTTTAGTACCTCTCTCCATGTGGCATTTTAACCAGGTTTTGCAATAGAGCCTCAAAGTTGTTAGGCTGGCCAAAAACATATGGTACAACTGTATCAGCTCCATTTCCTCAGGAATCCACTTGAAATCATACAATCTAGTCACTTCAGCAGCATTAGTAAAGAGCTCTAGGACTGGACAGAAAGGAGGAAAAGGTAGTGTTCCTTGTTATTATTTAATTCAGGCTCTGCCTTGGCGCAGGGCTTTATGCAGGCACAGCTTCCATGGGCTTTCAGCAAGTGTGAAGAAGGTGTCCTGTCACTTCCTGTGTTTGTTCCTCTTCTACTTCTTACGTTTCACTAAATGGTCTTACAAATAACTGTAAAACCAGAAATGAATTCCTGCAGCACCTGTACTTGTGTTCTCCTCTATTTCTTAGCAGCTGTAATTCTTTCTGCTCTCAGTGGAGCTGCTGCTTTTTATAGAGATAAAGAACCTGGTTCTGTAACTTGTAATTAATAATTTAGGGAACAAATTTTGTTGCTGTTCTGTTTGTAAGTTGTTCTTAAGAAAATTTATTTTTTAAAAAAAAAAGTATTAATAAAGCTTCTGACCAAGTAATTTCTACCTTTCTTGGGTGGTAGGTCTTTAGGTTGTTCATAAGTTTATTTGCAAATAGTCAGGATTTAAAAATCAATTTACTAAACCTAACCAGATGATGCTCGGGTCTTTAGTAGGCTAACTCAGCAAGCACACTGGAAATCAATAGAACTCTGTCAGATGCCCCAGAATCTGGCCAGACATGTTTGATTTCTACAGATAGCTGTTGGTGTGGAGATTGATGCAAATGTTTAGAGGACTTCCTTAATGTGTTAAAAAAATAAAATTGCGGAATGTAGACTTACCTGCCAGATGATTTGGATAGGACAATTACAAAAGTAAATTTTTTTACAAAAGTAAAAATATATAGTTAAAACACATAGAGTTTAAAAAACCAAACAACAAAACAAAACAAACAAAATAAAAAGACCCCCAAACAAACAAACAAAAAACCCGAACAAACAAAAAACAAAACAAACCCATGAAAACAGTGACAGCCGTTTGTATCACCATTGCCTACTTTAGGCACTCAGTAGTTGGAATCACTTGTTTAATGCTGTTTTTCTTATGATTTTGTATCTGTTTGGTTATTTTTAGTTTTTTTCTTAATTTTTCCATCCTTGCCATTAGTATAAGTCTTAAGTTGTAAGCATTTGCCTATCTCAGCAACTTTTATACGGGCTTAGGTAGGGAAGTTCACTAATTGTATCTCAAAGTTTACAACACTGTCATTTTTGGGATACCAGTATGTGTTACGTTCCACAGTTGTACCTCTGAGTAACACACTAATCTCTGCATAAATCGTGATTGGAAGAGGAAGGTGCTAATAACACCCTCTGATACTTGCCCCATGAACAGAGACTTGAAGTCTGACATGAGTATACCCTGGGCACTTTTCATATCATTCTGTGACATGCTGCAGGCAGCAATGCTTTGCTCCAGCCCAGTTGTCTATTAGAACCATCTATGACTCTTAACTATTGCTTGAATATCATTAATATCTTATGAGAGAAAAAAAAAAAAACAACAAAACACAGTAGAATATGATATCTACCACCAAGTTGTGAAAATACCAGACACTTTTGGCAGCACAGAAATTCTGAAAATTATTCCCTGCGTACCGCTAGGCTGCAACTTTGTCTCTCACATTGTCTGCAACTGCATTTTCTCTGTAATCCTGACACTGTTGTTCTTGTATATGAGCCTTGTTAAATGGTATCCAAATGACTGTCTGCATACATGCCACACACACAATTTGTTTGTAGCTAACTGATCCTGAATTGAAAGAACCCCAGTTTCCGTTAACAAATCATCAAATTTGAAATGTCCCTGTCTTTATAAGTTTGAGTGCGGGTAGCCTTATCGTAACATGTTGAAATTATCTCTGATATTAATCCTTCTCTGGGATTTTGGGGGAATATCATCTTCTATAATCATGATTAAACTGAAGTTGGAGGAGCAAAAGAAAGGCAGCAGCCAGAAATACCTTTTTGAAAGCTTGAGTCTTTGTTTGCTGAAATAGCTTCTTTCATTCTCTGGATGCTAATAATGTGAGACTAGTTTCACAAGTTTAAAAATTGTTAATTGACTACCTCAATAGTAGCTCTTCAATCAGCAAAGTATAAGATAATTGGATGCCATGTTGCTCCTGTGGTATGAACAATGAAGATAAAATTTCCTAAAGCTCCTAATTCTTTTATAAGTAGATTCATTGAAATTCAACAGAGACCAGGTTCACACACCACTCTTGCGTACCTTTGGAAAATCCCAGATCAATATATAACTTGCATGCGTTGAAGCTGAGCTGCCATGAGGCTACTAAAAGTAAATGAAGAAAATACTGGACTTGAGGGAAAAATATGGTTTTGTGTTTTCACTCTTTATAATTTTACTGTCTGTATTGAACAAGGAGTCTGATCATAAAATTGCTGTTACTGGTCATATTAATTTAAAGTGCTTTGAAGTGATGAATGCATACTTGCTTTTTTCTCTCTGAATCAGAATGTTTCATATCAGTAGCATAAAACTTAACTCTAAAGCTCTTGTAGGAAACGAACTGCAAGAAAATGACTAATGTCAACAAATTTTATGAAACTGCTGCTAGTTTGCATAAAATTAAATGATTAATGTAGCAATACAATATTCCTATGCTTTTATGTTAGCTGGTGAAAACAAGTGCTTCTGACAGAATAAGTGTTTTGAAATAGAACTAGCTTTCCTGATACCATTTTTACAGACTAGAACAGAACACTTCCCACTGAGGGTCTCTTGGCAGTTCACCCTGGCAAAGTTACTGTAGTTAGTAAACACTGGTCAAGAAGAGATGTATAAAGATATATTTGTTATGGCTGGTGTTTTTGCCATCCTACTTTCTGGCACATAGCCTCTCAGGTTTGTTGTGCTTGATCCTGTTAGATACTTTGGTGTTGTCTGTTCCCTTTCCCAGTGGTAAACGTCTGTGTGGCTGCTACCTGGGCTTCAACTTCCGACCTCTGCTTTCTCCTTACTCTGTCGTTTGGGAAATCTGCCATCCTCAGCCCCTCTAGGAAATGTCATTTTGCTGGTGAGATGGGATTGCTGATGTTCTGGTAGTTAACAGAATATTAGAGCAAACAGTCTGGAAAGGATGAATGTCGATGGTGCTTGTACCCTCTAAGCCTTTTGGAAAGGTTATAGAGAAGCACCCCGTTGAGACAAATCCCACATTGCAGCCGGTCTGGAGGAGTTCAGGTTGTTCCACTGTGGTGTTTGGGACTGGTGGTGATGAGGCGCAGTTGTCTTCCTGAGGGGGGGTTGTACTTTGGCATGTTCCTGCATTTCTAACCACTAATTCTGCTCCTTGTCCCTCTAGACTGCCCTGTTGTTGGGTGCAGGGGGTGGTACTCATCTTGGGCCAGGGAATAACCTTTATGTTTTTGCACTTACTTTCTGTCACAGCCAACTTATAAGCAATGGTATTATGGCCCTAGAGAACATTTAGAGCAATTCTTTTTTATAATTTCCCAATGGGCACTAATACTACTTCTGAGACATAAGCACATTGTCAAATTACTGGAATATGTGCATTATCCTTCTCTAAATAAAACTAGCTCATTTTGCATGAGTGACTTTGAATACTTGGTGTGATTAAATGCATGTCTGTGGCTCTACTGTGGAGCTTATTATGATTTGGATTTCTACCAGGGGTGTGTGACTGGGTGTTGGCTGCCAGTGCTGTGGGGGCCTCTGTGAAGAGAGGCAGAGCTGCCCTGTGCCGGACACAGCCAGTTCCAGCCGGTTCCACAACGGTTGGGTCTGTCAGCAATGGTGGCGGCAGCTCTGGGACAATGTGTTAAGGAAAGGGCAAAAGGAGTGAGGAAACGAAAAGCCTTGTGAACACCCAGGCCCAAGGAGGTGCAGTGGGTGGTGAAACAGATTGCCCTGCAGCCTGTGGGGAGACCATGGAGGAGCAAGTGAATATTTCATGAAGAAACTAGGGCCTGTGAAGAGGACTGCTGGAGTACAGCTCTGAACTAAGTCAGTCTTCCCAAACTCGAGTGTGTTTTGCCTGTGACAATAACTGGTGAGTGCTCCTTGGCTTTACCTCGAACTAAGAGAGATGCCATCTTTCTTCCACATCGTGTTAAATTGGGAAGCGAGTGGGCAGCTGGGTGGGTGTTTGGCAACTGGCCACAGTCAACCTGCCACAGGACTGTCTCTGTTCCCAGTATTGTATTGATACAAGGAAAATAAGTGCCTGGAAAACATAGGGTTAAAATACTTTTAACTTAACTTAGGTTTGTGTTGTGATAATAGAATTTAGTAGTT
>JANHGB010009619.1:0-39067 GCA_026283785.1 Coracopsis vasa | reverse complement strand
TAAGTAAAAATACATACGTTTGTACATATATTTGTAGAAGGTATCATGTATGTATCTCCAAACACATACATCCCCATAAATATGATATTTATACATACAAAACAGGTATGTGTGTGACTCTATATACATATAAAGGTGTGTGTGAGAGGCTATGTCCGTATATACATAGATAATTTATCTAAATATAAATATTAAATACATTAAAATATATAAAGATATATGTAAAGGGTGGGGTGTGGGGGAGGAGGAGAGCTGGTCTCATATAAAAAAGTATGTATATGTAGAATGTATTATATATTTATAACCCCATATATTCATGCACACACAGATATATGCATATCTAGAGATGTGCATGTAACATAAGAATAAATGAAAGTGTGTATAAGTAAGTGTATGGTAGTTAATATATATATGTGTATAATGTATTATATAGCTATATCCTGGTAGATATATCACTACGCTGATATACAGGTGGAGATATATATATGCTTATTAAAGACGTCTGTTTTTTCATGTATATATAAAAATAAGAGATGTGACAGTGTCTGTGTGTATATATATATGTATTCTGTATTATAAAATCTGAATGTATGTATGTGTGTATATGTAATGTCTTATGTATATCTCCATATAGATGTCCACATATATATGTAGATATATATGTTTATGCATTGAGGTATATACATGTATATGTGTATATGAATATATGTCTACATATGTTTCTATATATGTAAAGATCTATAAAGGTGTTTGTGCACAATTGTGTATATACATATTTTGTAAGTATTATAAATATGAATGTGCATGTAGATATGATTTATATACATGGATATATATAAAAATATGTGTATACATAAGTCTAAAGGGGGGAGTGTGTATGTATGTATAACTGCATATGCACAGATAAATTGTTAAATACAATAAATATTAAAAGGTGTGCGTGTCACTATATACTTCTGTAGTATGTATAAAGTGTGTGTGTACATATATAGGTATCATGTATATGTCTATTGCCATATAGCTCCATGGGGTTATAAAAACACATTTGTATATGAAGATATAAATACATGCGTGAGAGGAACTGTTTATGTACAGATATTTAATACATATAAAGAGTGTTTAAGTGACTGTATATACATGTATTTTTAATATGTACAGTATTCTTTACTGTAAGGGTGGTGAGGCACTGGAATGGGCTGCCCAGGGAAGTTGTGAATGCCCCATCCCTGGCAGTGTTCAGGGCCAGGCTGGACAGAGCCTTGGGTGACATGGTCTAGTGTGAGGTGTCCCTGCCCATGGCAGGGGGGTTGGAACTGGATGATCTCAAAGTCCTTTCCAACCCAAACTATTCTGTGTTTCTATGATTCTCTGATTTTTGCTTCAATTTAGGGCTGGTTGTTTTGCAAGGCACTCTCCGCTGTGCTGTAGATTGTGAGCCCAGTGTCTGGAATGGAATTGAACCTCACTTTTCCATAAAAAGGAGAGTGAATATGCTAACAGCTGATGCAGACAGATAAATCCCATAACACTGTCAAACTCGGCAGAGACTGTACATTTTAGTGCAAAACATACGTAAACCCCAACACTGTAAAATGAAAGAGAGAATATTACACTACCTGTTCCCCACTGATATATGTTTGGCTGTCATCTTATTTCATAGTTCAGGCAATTGAAACACTGTTTAAATGTGTATTATAAACCTATAGATGAGAACATTTTCCTACTGGATTTAAACCATTACCCCCAAAGGTGTTCAAGAAACCCTGCTGTGTGTCACTTTCCAAGATCAAGGGGTTTATGCACAGGCTGGTAAATTGAATAGGGAAATGCTTCTGTTCCGAAAGTCAGATCTCCAGGGAAAAAATGATAAAGTGTGAGCATCTATAAGTAAGAGTGATGGTCTCTAAGGAGAGTTGAGCAAGGCTGATAATATGAAATATGTAAAATGTGGAAAATATTTAATACTTCTATTTCTTTCCTCTAAAGAGTTGGAGGGGTTGTGTTAACAATATATACGGTGCTACTGTGCCCGGGCACGCAGGAGAAATGCAATAGATTCATTCTCAAATCACTAGTTTGTGAAATGCATTTCTGGCATCCAGGGATTTTCAGGACTGTTACACTGATAAGGAGTCAAGGGCAGTCTCTTCGTGAGTTGGGATGGCTCTCAAGGGAGAAGAAGGGGATAGAAGAAAAGCAACAGCAGATTGAGCTGGACAGTTTAGTGTTTCTTTGCTTCCAAATGCTGGGGCTTTGGGTTGGTTTTTTTCCAGCTCTTCAGTCTGCACCTATTTAAAGCTGTCTGGCAGCTTCACTTGTGAGTTATGGCCTGCCCTCCCGAAGCGACTCTGTAAAAGGCTTTCTGTCGGAATTCATGGTCTACAAGGAGAACTTTCCACTGGATTAATTTTATATGATTCCTATGGGACAGACAGAAAGAGCAGCTTTCCCTATAGACCCCACTAACAATGTTATTGTATGAAAGTCACTGGGAGCAAAATACTTAGGAGAGGAGCAATGATGTGGAGGAATATCAAAGATGCCGAGTCTTCTGCACTGTTGGATCCCCCTAATAGAATGACAGAATAACCTTGAGATTCTGCTGGCTTTTTTATGCAAGGATCCTAAAGTAAAAGCCGGGAGGAAGGGAAGGTACAGCACCATTAAAGGGCAGAAGATGCACTTTACCATCAGGGCTCAGATCATGCAGAATTAGAGCAATGGGAAGGAACTAAATATGCTCTCCTTCTCTGAAGCCTCTTTGAAACAGGGAGACAGCAAACATTCCAGGTGTGTCCTGCCATGTCCAGGAGACATGAGCGGAGTTCCTCTGCAGGTGGAGGTGCAATGTATTGTTTCTTATACCAGGTTTAATGAAAGAAGATTGAGAAGCCATAACAAAACCTATTGTGACTCCTTAACCATTAGCAGCTAGCTTAAACTGCGAGTTCCAGTGGATTTTTTTGCTTATAAGGAAAGAAACAGCTGCCAGATGCGTGTCTTTGAGGCAATTCAGGTTTTTTACCAAAAAACAAAGGGAGAACTTTTCCTTTTTTTTTCCTTTTCTTTTTTTCCTGCTTCCCTGAGAAGCAGAAATAGGTCAAAAATAACAAAAGAGGGTTTAATCAAGCATCCACGTATCCTTTGTTTCAGCCAGACTGCTTAGGAAAGCTCTTTTTGGACTTTTTCTCAGTGCCATGTTTCCAGTGCTTATTTTAGATGTCCTATCCAATTTTCACCCTTCTATATAAGTCTCCATGGTTGCTGCTGTATGAGATATACGTAACCTTACCAGGCAAGGTCCTAGACCCCACAGTTGATCAGGAACCCCCCTGCTTCAGCTTCTGCAGCTTTTTGCCTCTATTTTAGGTGAGGCATCTGGATTTGCTTGGATTTTCTCATTACCTAGGAGAACATGATTCTTTTCTACACTTACACTGTCTAAACCCCATCACTTTAGTCTTCTAGCCTCAAGGAACTGTAACTCCAGCCATAACATTTTTATAGCTTGAGAGAATTGTTTAAAACTGAAAACTGGGATTAAGATTGTATATTCTTATGCAAGAAAGTTGATGCTCAGTTACATGTGGCTTTGTGATTGATGGCTGGATCCCACTCAGCTAATCTCAGTTTGCCAGTCAAGTCTTTATGATTAGGGGTATTTTAGGTCCTTTGAGTTTCAGTGACCTGTTCCTTAAAGCTGCTCAGGCTTCACTGGGTAATTGCTTCATCTCTGGGGTATCGCTTTAGGCCAGGGAAATGTGGAATCTTCTTTAAAACAGTTATTGCACTTTCTGAAAGCCATTTGTATTCTACAACATTAAGCAAAACAATAGCAGAAACAGGAGCAAATAGATACCTAACACCTTGCTTGGCTCTGGAGGGCAGTTTTGTAGTCTACTGTATGATACCTTATTTGCTGAAGAAATCAAAGGCAGAAGGAAAAAGCTCTAATGAGATTTGGTGAGTTTTGGCTTGAACTTCTAGCGTGGTTTTAACCTGCAGGTTAGGAACCATGTGTGGACGATGTGTGGGTTTTCAAATCGAAGTGAAACCACAAAGCCTCCTGCCAGCAGGGTTAATTTCTCCAGTTGTGCTTCAAGTGGTTCCTTGGTTGCATGCATAAATCAGCTTCCCCTGGGAAAGCAGCAGAAATAACTTGTGTTGGTTTTGATGCAGTCATTGGAGGTCACGATTCTTATTTCACTGCGAAGTATCACTGGCTTTCACCCAGTCAGAAACTGCAGAACCTCACCCGTGCAGTTGTCTCAAGTATAGATCTTCGGCTGCTCAGAGCAGGAAGCCTTCCTGCACCTTGTCATGTGCAGCCCCAAGTTCACTCGAAAGTGATTTTTGGTTAAGTTACACAAGAAGGCAAGTAGCACATAATGATATTGTCCTCACTGGAACTTAGGGCTGTAGCGTGTTCTGCCATTGCTGTTGGAGACAGAAATTCCTGCCTTCCTTAGTGTCTGAGCTCTTGATGTAGAGAACTAAAACCCCTACTGAATCCCTTTCATTATGGTCCTTATGGATAAACTTAGCTCTCACCAGCCCAGGTGCAAACACATGAAATTAGGGGAACGACAAGGGAGAATTTAAAGCAGAGGTGCCTGATGCGCTTTGCTCTCTGGAGTATGTTCTGCTCGCTCATGATTTTCATGGTGTTCAAGTTGTCAGTTTGGGAAGAACGCTTTTGAGTGTTATTGTAATGGACACTTTGAGCCATGTGATTTCTCCCTTACATTTCTTCTTTTCACTTTAGCATCTCACTTCCTCCATTCTCTTGTCTTTGACACTGCTGTATCCTTTGATAGTTTTTCCACTGTACTGTTGTACTACTTTCCATTCGTTGTTTTCCCCTTTATTCTTTAACAACTACTTTTTCCTTTCTCATTCTTTCACTCCATTACTATCATTTTTCCCTTCCCACATTCCTAGATTATCTATTGCAGGTCACTCATGTTTATTATCCCTAGTGCTTCTGCTTTCATTTCTGTTAGTTTCTCTTGTGAGATAAAAGCATATCCATGCACATATCAACGTATATGCATACATAGAGTCACCCTTGCAAACTTGCATCCCTATTATACACATGTAGCTCTTCCTTCAGGGGATCTTTCCTCTGATTCTCACCTACTCAGGACCTATGGCTGACTGCACTGAGGCTTCACTTGAGTGCATCTACCCAGTGCAAAGAGTAAAGCCTGAGGGGCAACTGAGCCTGGAGACTGAATTGGCAGAAAAAGAACCAGCACATCAAGCAAGTGATACAGGATGAAGATCCCTGAGCAAGATGGCAACAGCACTGAAGGATGTTTCTAGCAGTGCTGGTGACTCCTGCTCCTGTAGAACTGGGAGAACAGTAAGGGAAAGATCTAACTGACTTTGCTCTTACTGGCTTGATTATGGAGGGATGTAGTTGCAGCCTGGATGTAGTTGCAGCCTAGCAGGTAAATGTCCTCAGTGAGACCCATCTGGCTTGGATTTGCATGTGTGGCCTTAAGCCTGGAGTCAAGCATTAAAGCAACAGAAGATACTGCAGCTTCTTTATGTCAGCAGAGACTCCTATTGGAAAATATATTGTTTAAAGTATCATTTGACTGTAAAATAATCTGATGTTTGCATAAAGTAAATGTTGTTGACTCCCTTTTTAGCAAAAGCAGCTACTAATAAAATAGATGCTTTCTTGGAAAGCCTTTGAAACCTTGGAAAAACCCAGAACTCCTTTTGCCTGGAATTATTCTTGAAACTCTGTTTTCTTCAGTCCTTTCTATTTGCTTTCCTGCCTGCTTTCTAGCCAGCATGTGCCCTGTGAAGCACGAGCTCCTGCTTTGTGGTTGGGGAGAGGCAGCACAAGTAAGGCTGGCATTCAACGTGTCCCCTTTTGCCTGAGGGAAGCATGCACTCAAAGTCTGGAGAACTGGAAACGAAGCAGTGGAGGCAGCCTCCTTGTTCTCTCTGAGCCAGCCGTTTGTGCTGCTGCCAGCTCTGCCCGCTGCTCTGCCTGGGGAAGGGGCAAAGGTGCCTCTTTATTTGCTTACCGCGGTACTTCAGAGCTCTGCTGTCACCTGCGTGCAGAGTCATTTGCAAACAGGCTCTATGGCTGGGGAGCAGAAACGTGTTTTTTTTAAGCCCTAAGCAGATTTATAGTCTGGTTTCCTGTCAGATCTTTGCATTTTCCTTCTCTGCCCCTCCCAGCCTCTGACACACTTTTTCTTACTTTCTGTGTTGCTCTTTGCGCATTCCGACACCGATGCACTGGCTCCCTTCATTCCCAACTCTCCCTAAACTTTTGGTGCTTTAGGGGCCAAGGGGGTGTTTTGCTCCTTGTGTTTCATTTACCAGCTGCAGAGCACAAATAACCTCTCCAAGACTCCTCGGGAGACACTGACATGGAGGCGACGTAGAGAGAGCTTCAGCCTGGGGCAGCCGCAGCAAGACAACCAGGTCACTCATGAGCACCCAAGGTAAGGGAAGCAGCTGGCAGGTCAGCTCCACCTCACTGCTGGCTGGGACAGCGCTTGACTCCAATCACTACAAGTTCCACTTTCACCCTGTTTGTGTTCATTTTCAGGAGTCTGTTTCTTCTGTGCCTTCCTTGCCTTCAGCAGATCTCATGGTCTGCATGCACCGATACACGTAGCTCAGGGTTTGATGAGGTCAACGGGCTGTAGCTGGAGGTGCAAACGTGTTCTTAAGGAAGCGTGCACTGAGAGGTCTAGGGAGGGGAGGTGAAAGCACTGATCATCAGCACTGATCTGCAGGGAGTTTCTGGTTCTACCCATTGTCTGTTACACCCTAGCCTTTTCTTTAAATCTCTTCACTGGGGATTTATGCTTTCTGTTAGCTAATGATATCTTTCTTGTTTTTTCTCTTCTAATTGTTCCTCCCACTTCCTTTGTGCTTTTCTCAACCCTAATGTACCTCTGATTACCTTTTTCACTGTCTTTTTATGCCTGTTTTTTATCAAGCGTATATTCTGTGTGACAAATGTTTCCCGTGTTCGTTCCTTTCCTTTCTCTCCACCTTCTCTCTCTTGCCTGTGCAGTAGACTGTACATCCTCCCCCATGTTCTTCATCTTTCCTTCCCGTCTGTCAGTTCCTTTTCTGTGTTGTGTTCCTCTTTCCCTTTGCTCCTCTAGCTTCTCACACGCACTTCTCCTTCCTACTCCATCCGCTTTCTCAGGTACATAGCAGACATTGCTGGCCTTCAAAGTTAATTTGGCACACACACTGCTGTTGCCTCTCCAATGGGTTGTCCTTGCACACACATGCTGCTCTCCTGTCTATCCCTTTGATGTACATGCTCAGGATTTGCACATTTACAGGTTTGGGGATGCATCCCGAAATACAAGACTTTTATACTTGCACGGCTTCCTTCCATACTTACTCATTCACAACAAATAACCACTACCATCCTGTCTCTCTGTTTCTTTCTGTCTCACACAGGATTTTCTAACACCTATAACGCACCGTAACTTCATCTCCACTCACACATACAGCCTGCCCTGACTTTGTATATTCTGTCCCTTCTCTATCAACCCACTCCTTCCTAAGTTCTTACCACAACTCTCCACCAGATTTCTCTTATCTATGTTTATCTTGATGTTGCATTCATATTGGGAGGAACTGCTGATGCAGATGGTCTTACTCTCTGCTGTCTTAGCATCCCCACTCAGTACCTGTAGGGGAACTGGAGGAAGTTATTGCAGTCTCTCAGCTCCCTTCTCCTTTGCAGAATATACGAGCTGCAGCAGAGGAAGAGCTTAATGATGCTATCGAAAATAGGCTTAAAAATGGGAGAGGACAGTCCAAAATGTCTTTGGAAAACCATAAATATAGTTCTGGTTGATCATAAGCCTTTTTACTAAACTTGAGTGAGTTTTAAGCAGAACTTCTGGTGTGATACTGGCATAGTTCTTGTCCTGCTCATTCCTATGGGATTCCAAATCTCAGAGGTAGAGCTTCTCAGCTCTAATGGTGTAGTGGGAGAGTAACTTTACTCCTACGATCTGGAAACAGCTCATTTCTTTTATACCAGATGTATTGGTGAGTTGCTGAGATCAAGCATGGCTAAAAACTGCATCCAAGGACAATGGCTGCTATTATTCCTAGCTTAAGTTTGTAAGCTTTGAACCAGACATGACAAATAAGTACATTTTTTTGATGAAGACTCTTAGCTTCACCTTCCCAAGCAGGACTATTGAGACTGAGGATTTATTTCTGGGGATGTTCTGAGAAGAGCTTTTGGGGACTGAATAAGGAGAACTTATTAAACTCAGCTGAATTAATAAGAGAATTATTAGTGGAGAATTCTCTTAGCGATCTGTTCTGCTCTCTCAAATTGTCCATCTCCTTGTGAGTGAAAGGAGCTGGAATTTCATCTTTGCAATTATAATATATCCTTCCTGGTTCAGAGCTAGCAAACTGTGGCCTTTGAGCTGGGAGCATTGTCTTGTGAATACAGAAGCAAGTACCTTAAAATATCTTTGTCTTTTGGATCTTGGGATCAGTCCATCGAACCATAAAATGAGACATATTCATTTTACACATACAGGTCTAATATGACTCTTTCCTTCTCTGGTACAACTCATCTTGTGATGTGAAAACTACTTGTGCTCCTTTTAGTCATTCTGCAAAACTTGTATGATGATTTTATGCCTTTGTTTGTCAGTGTTCTATGCCCCTATTACTGGTCCTTTTTGTAAGGCCTTGATGTCTCCCAGAAATCAGTTGACAGAGACCACATCTCTTCTTTCACAACATCTCTTCTTTCATAGCATCTCTTCTTTCACAACATCTTTTCTTTGTCTCTCTTTTTCTCCTTATCCTTTTTCATCCTGACAGTTTGTATATGTTAAGAAAGGGCATTGTCAAAGTTGTGTTGTGACAGTTGCAAGGGCACCTGGAGCTAGCAATGCTTTTGTGTGTGTGCGTGTATCTAGTTTCTTGAGTTTGGCAGAGGAGAAATTTCAGCTGGAAAGAGTCTGGAACCTTTCCATCCAATTGCCAACCCCAGAACATGAATTCAGAACCACGTTTGACTCCTTGGTCTACACAAATGGTCACTTCCAATTAGCTTCAACTGTGAATTAAGGGGAAAATAAACCTTCAACATGGGTGGAAAGGGAACCACCTGACTGCACGTATCTGTTAAAGGCAATTTGAACCTTCTGTAGAAGGATGCATCCCACATAACTGGGATATGCTGAAGAAATCTAAATGCTATATGCCACATGACCTTGGTTTATATGCAGTTACTTGGTGAAATTTGTCATCATCCATATGGAATGATTGCGCACAGAGGATGAAATCTATAGAGATCCTCATTTCTCCTAGTATTATGCCTATGTTACTGAGAGAGAACAAGATACCCACTTTTTAGCATGTCTCAACTCTTTGGTATTGAAATGCAGGTTTCATGCAATACGAATACTTCAGTTAGATGGGATCATTAAGGCTGTATAACCGACGTGGAATCTGACCCATGGCAGTTTTCTTTGTAGACAGCCTCCATAGCAATCTAAACTTCAAAGCAACAAGGAATAGGGGACCAGGCCTCATGACTTTCAAACTGGAAGGGAAACCCATAAATCTCACAAAGTTGGAGAGGTGTAGCTGGGGTTTACCACTGGTAACAGCAGCATGTCTGCAGGAATTGCAGTCTGAGAACTCTGACCACTTGGCTGAGAACACACGATCTGCAGTGAATCTGCAGTTCCCTTTTCAGGACAAATTACGGGGTTTTCTCACGTGTACACATAATAAGGTTCTTCATCTCTTCCCTTCCCCCCAAAGTCTCTCTTAAGAGCTGCCTTCACCCTCTAGTCTGGGTCAGTTATTTAATGGCAATGAATGTTTTCAGTAAGGTAACCTTTCTGCTTGTGATTTGTTCAAGGACTCTGGAATTATAATGGTTGCTGTCAAATGTATGTAATTGGTCTCCGTGGCACACAGCCAATGAGTGATAAAAGCTTCTTTCTCTCTGCTTCTTTCTTCTGTATTCTCTCCCTATATTACCCTCTCACTTTTGCTCCTCAGGCAAAAGGAGACTGTGGTGCCAGTCTGTTTGAAGTGCAGTTTGACTAAACAGCAGATCTGCCATATGCCCCGTCATGGTGTGTCCCAGCCCTGGGCATTGCTCCTTGGCTGGAGGTTTTCACACTGACTTTAGCTAAACATAAAGGTCTTTCCTGAACTTTGATTTGTGAACACTCTTCTTCCTTCATAATCTCCCAAATATTTGGGCTTTAGGGATGGTGACAGCTTGTGAGTGCAATGGGCTCACATGCTCAGCGATCTACAAGGGGTGTACTTAACATTTTACCAGTGGGTAAGGCCTTTGTACTTTCTTATATGAAAGGCAAATACATAGAGGTTTTTTTCCCACAGCTCATAAAAGTATATTACTAATAGCACCAAAACTTGGCAGCGTGTTGTACATTGTCTGCTATTGCTGCTGAACATATAGTAAAGGGAATATTCTTGTTATGTTAGTCCTGCAAACCCTATTTTATCGGCAGTGCTGGATAGGGCAATTCTTTCTAATGCTGTCTCACCTCTAGGAGTCTCTTTAACAGCTCAAAAGGAAAGAGAAATTTGTCGAATCTCCCTGGAAATCTAGCAGAAATGTCAAGTGAAATGCTATAACATTCTGGTTTTGTCAAAAGGATGAATGTATAGACAGCTGTGTATGTGATATTATTTGTAGTGATTGTTGCCTCACTGAAGCTGTCTGTCTAAAGTAACACTGTGTAGTGTTAGCAGACACGTTTGTTCTGGTCCCTGAGGCCGGTTTGGCCTTACACAACGATACTTGTTATATGTCTGGGTCTGGTAGTGAGCCCTGGGGCTTTTGTAGTTCAGGGGAGAAATACAGCTTCAGTGTAAGCAATGAAAGGGTTCCCGCTGGCCTCCTGAGCACTGGTTGGTTGCTGGCAAACTTTCCTCAGGTTGTAATTGCAGCACTGAAGGGTAAATTTAACGTGAGGTTGCTGTTTAAAATGGGATAAGGGTTTTTTCCCATTTGGATGCAGAAAAAGCCGTATGCGAGCAGTCCCTGTGTGGTGATCATTAGCACTTAATGGATTGTTTCCACCTCAGTTTTTTACAGCTCTATGTGTGTATAAACATTGCTAATCTAGCTGTGCCCATACTTGCAATCAGTATGAGTGTGCTTAACAGGTTGTTACCCACGTTTACTATATTTAAGCACAAAAGTTGAGTTCCTCCGGGGTTTGAAAAGCAAATAAAGAAACATCTCAGATGTTTTCCTCTCTGAATTCTGAGCAAACTGGGAAGACACCCAAAGGTTGCTTCAACTCTTCCTAAAGGTTGCACCAGATGCATTTCATTTCCAAATTACAGTGCACTGATTATCACATTTATAAGATCATTTGAAGGCTTTTAACATCTCAGTTAAAATAGCAGTGACCTCCACCGTTCATTGACCAAACTGGTCTGTCACATGAAGTCTGTGTTTAACAGAATGCTTCCTCCCTGGCTGCGGTTTTGCATGGATCCTCTCCAGAGTCTACTGGTGCATCCCAGTCTTTTCCAAGAGCAAGTCGCAGCGTCCATCCAGCAGCTGCTGCCTCCATCTCTATCCCTTGGCTTTTTTCTGCATCATAGAATCATTTAGGTTGGAAAAGACCCTTAATATCATCGAGTCCAACTGTTCACCTGGCTCTGCCAAGAACAACACTAACCCATGTCCCAGGGTGCCACATCAAGGTAGTTGCCGTTCCGTATGTTTTTCGTAGCTTATAATGGTGTAGTTAGAGAGATCATCAAACTCATTTCACTAATGACTTGCACTGACTGAAAACACATAATTCCATAAACATTTTCCAACTTTTTTGCTATTGCAGAGCTGATTTTCCCCTGTTAAAAACACAAGCTTAAGATAAGATTCTTCACTGCTAGTCTTTCTTCCCAGTTCTTGCCAAAACAAGTCAGAATAAGTCTCAGTGTTTAAGTAAGATTTTGGGGGTGTTTGAGCATATTCCAGTATTTCCAGTTACATATTTTCCAGGAAAACCAAAGACTTACATGTTTTATTGTAGAAGGTTTAATTTCACTCTCTTTTATTCTCTCAGTTTTGCAATTTATGACTTGAAAGATATCAATGTGCTATGAAACAAAAGATATATAAACTTTATCTTAGGACAGAAAGAAGTATGTTTTTCTTCTGCATCAGGTGTTATAAAAAGGTGAAGAAGCATTACATTTCCTGTAAGGCTGGAAACACCGAATCATTTGGGGTTCTTTCGATCTACAAGTCTGTGATCTGAAGGAAAAGTGAGACTTGAGCATTTTCCTATGGAATGTTGCACTACAGACTGGTGTCTTGCCCGTATCCATAGTGAGAGCAGTACCCAGGCAGTTTTGCTGCAGTAAATGCTCTTGACAGCAGCATTGTCACTGAATCACTGAACAACCAGGGTTGCACACTTGTGAGAGCAGTGTCTGGCTCAAAATTTACTTCAGACATCATGTGAGAATGTGGTGTCAGGAAGGAGTGGGCTTTTTCACCTGCAAAGAACAACTGGGAGATACTGGACCTACGACAGAAGGTACCAGAATTTGAATGCCTCTTTGAAGGCTGTGAATTTAAGGACTCGAAGGCTGTGAATTTAAGGACTCGAAGGCTGTGAATTGAAGGACAGGCTCTTGATACATCATAGAACTTTCTGCAATGCAGAAAAATGCAAACTCATTGCAATTGCATCATTATGACATGATCATAGTGCATAAATCCAGAGCTATTTGAGCAGGACATATTGGATGCAAACCTATTAAGTAGCTAATGCCATCAGCACAGACCTAAGTCTCTGCATGAAGGGACTGGAGCAGTGAAGATAAATTGAACATTGAACTACTTTGAGGAAAGGACATGAGAAAAGGCAGAGGGGGGGGTTGTTATTGTATTCTGGTCCTCACAGGACATCCCAAGTCCTCTCTGCTTTCAGTCTGACCCATTTGTCTGACTTGCCTCACTTGTCTTATTCAGTATCTTCTTTCTTCTTCCTCTCTGATTCTGATTACCATTCCATGTATGGCAGTTTCATCAGGTGGGTGAAGATAACTGACAAACTTCTCTGTATACAGCATACGTTAGAACTGAAGGTATCCATCACCTCTGCTTGGTGGCTGATCCTAAGGGAAATGAAGCAATTCATCAAGCACAGCAAATGGAAGAAAGAAAAGATAGAGGGAAGGCAGAGATGGGTCATTTTGCTTTAGCAAGGTTTCTAGACCTCACTGACAATGTCATATTTTCACCTGGGACATTCTTCCACTTCTTTTCTCTTGTGGAGAATGCTTAACACATAGAGCTGGCTGCAGTAGCACAGGTTGTTTAGGTTGTTGTGCTGTGGTTTGGCCACTGTGGTCCAAAATGGACCCTCTGGTCCTGCATGTAGAGCTGCTGTAAAGAGTCGGATCAGAGCATCGGACCCTGTGGGCTGTGATGCCACATCCTGGCATTCTGTATTATGTTCTACACATCTAGAAGTGGGTTACTTACACCTTCCTCCATCCCTCATGTGGATACGTATTATTTACCCACTCTGCTGACCCTTAAAGCTGGTATGAAGATACTGCTGTACTCATTTACAGCTGCCCTGAAAATGGAGCAGAACTTTTAAAGCATTGTGAGATTGTCAAGAGAAAATTGGTGTGTGACAGCATCCAAGAAAGCTTCGCTGTCACCAGATTGCTCCTGCCTTAGTACATAGAGCATTGTTTGATCTAACTTCTGCTTGCCATCACTGGTAAGGAAGAACTGTTTTTGTCACGTTGCAAAGCAGTGAGCTTTTTTAATGCTGTGACCACGTTCCTGAATGTTTCCAGCTCTCAAGTCACATCAGGGAGTGTACAAGAATGAAGCTGCCCACCCGTGAGTAACCAGGACCAGCAAAATAAAGCCCTTTTTACCCTAGAGAATGTTGTCATTGAGAGCAGCCAAGGGGCAAGCCCACACGCAGAGCTACCACAGGAGCTTCTCTAGCAGTGCAGGAGTTGCTAATAACTACTTGCTCTCAGGACAGGTCCTGTGAATACTTCCTCCCCCTCTGAACACTTTCAGTGTAAGCACAAGAAGCAAGTTGGGGTTTGTGGTTACTGCAGTTCATCAGCCCTTTCAGAGCCCTCCCACGGTACTTGCCCTCTTCTCCCCGAGTCCCCTCTTCTGTGATGTTCTGTGTTTTATGTTCCTTCACCCAGGCGCCTCGAGGAGCAGCAGGAGGAGAATGCCTGTCCCTGCCCTCACCTCAGGTAACCAACTGCGTTGCTGTGCGGGGAGATGTACTCATGTAACCCTTTCAAACAGGCATGGGAGGGCAGAGACAGGTTGAGAGCTCCTGTGCTCTCAAGATCTCTGGAGGGATGATAGGGGTAGCTCACAGGAGACACGATTTCACCGGGTAATGCCAACATCAGTGCTGATGTTAGCCTAGGCCATACCTCCTAGGAATGCTGGTAATGAAAACGCTGGGAATATTTCTTATTTAAAAGAGGCTTTTAAAATTCTCCATATGCTTCCTTTAAAACAATTCCTTTTATCTTTCTGATGTTTGCAGTACCCTGGAGAATAATACGAGGCCTTTTCTCAGGTGATGAGTGTATTGCTTTTATAGGATTTGAAACACTTACTGACCGGGGTAGCTTGTGATGAAATAGGGTTTTGAATTCAGATCCGACTTGCTCTGTCTTGCTTCTGTTTCTCATCCAGAGTAAACCTTATCTGTCGCTATTTTGTACTCCACATATATCATGTTAGAGTAACTACTGCCATAGGAGACAGAAGGGCATTGCCATCAAAGAAGGGAACCTGCAAACGCAGCACATGATTCTTAAAAGACCTGAAACCTGAGTGGAGGAAAGCAGGAGTTAAACCACCTCCTGCATAACAGTTGTTGTACGCTTGACATTTCATCCCTGTGCCTGATTCCTTGGTCTCATCCTCCATGGTGACTTCGTTAGCAATAAGATGCTAATTAAATTTCATGTTTATGATTAGAAAAGGAAATCATTGGACCTGTTTTAAATAGGTTTGTATGGGTTCGGGCTCCGTTAGCTGAGTCAGCAGCGTAGATCCTGCAACGCTTTGGGGAGAGAAGGTAAATAGAACAAACAGTGATGGAAGGGGAGTCTAACCTAAAACCTCATATGGTTTTGACACTGAGTTCAATTTTGAGCATAAGAAAAACAGGTTTGGGCCTCATAGAGAGAAGTTTTATCAGTTCTGTAGAAAGAACCTTTCTTGTTTTATTTCTCCAAGGGTTCAAAGCTTAAAATCTCATTTAAGTCTTAAAATCTCAATTGGAGTTGGAGACAATATGCTGAAAAGGGATTGATGCATCAGCAGGGTTTACCATGACCCGTTAGCCAGCAGCATATTTATTTCACGGATTCAGAAGGGTTGGAAATAATACAGGTAAGAACTGGCACACAGCATCTGCGCTCTTCCCTGTGGGATGTATGCTGCTGGAGACGTTGTACAATACTGGAGAATCAGAACCACTTTAAATACTGCTGCCAGCCAGATTTATAGGTGCTATATAAAGCGGTTTCCTATTCATGTAAAAATTAGCAGCTCACAAAGCTTCAAAGGCCCCTTTTTCAAATCCTTAGCATTTGAAGAATGCTGCAGTTGTAAAAAGCTTTTTGAAAGAGCTCAGCTCCAAGTTAAGTGTGTAAGAAAGTCCTGAGTGTTAAAAGTGCTTAGCACTCAACAGCTCTGTTATTCCTAGCAGTGTCGTATCCCACACTGGGGCAAGTCTTGCAACAAGCTGGCCATTTATTTTGATGCCTAAATGCTACCTATACCCTTTGAAAATCTGACCCTGGTTACAAGTTGTGCCTTTGAGTAAGAATGAGAAATAGGGGTAGTTGATCCTCACGTGTGGGAGCCATTTACTAGTGCTTCTATTGCCTGTAACCTCCCTTTGTACACAACTACAACACTGCATTCAAAACAAAGGCTTTTCATGTTCCGCAAATGCTTTCGTTGTTACCTTGTGATACTTTATGCTAAGAGGTAATGGGGATAGCACATATGGAATTGTTATGCTTCAAGGCAGAAGTTAGGAGAATAAAACTTAGCTTGCACAGACTTGTAGTTGGTTACAACCCTTTGTAAATTCCCCTAAAGATCAGGATTTTCATGTATATAATCCTGCAAATCTTGCTTTTGTAATATTGTTTGTAGAGGCTGTTTTAAGAGCAGCTGCCCGTGCTTGAAGACTGGGATGCTCACAGATGGAGCGTTGCAGTCTTGATGCTAATTCTGGCATCGCTTTAGAGTTGCTGTTTTCACAACTATTTATTTCCACAGACAGCAGAGAATTGGGTGAAAGCCTTGTGCTTCTCCTTGTATTGACTCATTCTCCAGGACATACCCAGGTGAAGATGGAGAGCCAGATTTCTTGCCATGTTAGTACTTTGCTGCTTTGGTCTTTTCATAACCATGAACTGAACTGACCAGAGTTTAGTCTCTTCCAATGATCAGTTAATACTTCTGGGATAACTTTTCCACATGAAAGCTTTAGAGCATTTATTCTCTATCATCAGAGCAATGGACTTAGTTATAGAGAAAGCAATGGAAGATGCTGAATTCCTCCTTACAGTGCTTTGAAGGGAGGAAATACAGACTATTTGGTATCTCTTCCCCAAGACAGGGAGACAAGGTCATAGAGAGGTCGCCACTCATAAATACACTCCCATTAAGTGAAGAATCAGACCTTTTTTGCTTTAAATTGCTTTAGAGGTGACTTAAAGGAGCCCTCCAGCAGCACGGGAAGGGAACTGTCTCTGTTTTCCGGAGATTGCTTTACTGCTCTCAATTGCAGGCATTACAGTGAGGTTTCTTTGGTGACATTGGTTAATGAAATCCAGCTGTATTACCTGCAGTACTGGACAAGCTATTTGAAGTGCTCCTCAGGTCTTCCCTGCTCCATCCAGAGCACGCAGCTCCCTATGGCTCTGAGGCCACTTCCTCTAAGACTTTCCTCTGCAGTGGTGTCGTATTTGAAAGTTACCCACAACTTCTGTTCAGAAGAAAAGGGAAGTAAGGCAGCCCCCAGCACCTTTCTATGTACTATAAACAGCAAGTGTGAGAGAGAGGATGGTGGGTGTATGTTTCCGGAGCTACGTGACACAGTCCTGTGACAATGGTACAAGAAGAGAGAGGACACAGAGCAGGAAGAAGAGGAGGTGACCAGAAATCATAAGTGGGAAAAATGATTCATAAAACAAGTACAACCATTTCCATGCAAAAGGAGAATTCGAATTTCCAGCAATAAAATAGCGAGCTCCTTTTGATTCCTGGTGAGGTCTTGTCCTTCTTAGAGCAGGCTGCTTGTGGTCTATTGTAGACTTTCTCTTGTCAAATGGCATCCTCTGTGTGTTTTGTGCTCTGCTGGCTGAGACATGCATGCAGCTTTAAGCAAGCTTACAAGGACAGAGGATTTTGTCAATGAGCAGAACATCAAGGACTATGGCAGTCTGCAAGTAGGAGTGAAGCTTACTTCTTCCAGTGACTTTGAGGCGGAAAGACTACAGGTATTGGCTATGTAAGGCGTGCATGTCATTCTTCAAGCCACAGTCAAGCTAGCATGGGCAAGACAGCAGTCTGTTCTATAAAATTAGAGTCTCTTTTAAAGTAATAGTTATAAAGAGGTCACAATAAGGTATAGATATCTGTTCTATCTACGTGAAGCTGTGCATTTAAAATGAACAAAATATATATGTGAATCATAGCAGTCATCACCCTTGGGAGACTGGACAGTGTTTGATCCAACAGAATATACTGTTAGCAATTAAGAGCTAAATGTGAATGGGTAAGTCTTCACAGAGCTAGGTTGGGAGCTATTATACCTTTCCATAGTGCATTTAAGATATTTAACCGAATCATTAAATCACCACAGTGAATTACAGTGAGATTATCTGACAGTATTCAAGCCTGGAGTGTAACCTTTTCAGTTCTAAGAATGGCCTACACATTCACTGTCAGTTATGCTGAATTTGGAGATTGTTAAATTAGAGTGGAGGCCTCCCATCTTTTCACTGGTTTGGGGGTGAGAGGATCACCTACATAGAATCATTATCTGCCTGCATGGAAGATGCTCTTCTCTCTCTGTGTTTTGTTATTTCTTTAAACTCATATAGCATAAGTTTGGAGAAAGTAGAAAGTGTCGGTGTTTTCAATAGACTAAGTAGCAGTTTTGTATGGCAGAGCTACACTTCTTCTTTCTCTTTTCCTGTTTTATGTGACTTGTATTAATAGAAGTGTTAAAAACACCGATGAGAGTCAGGCTTTCTGTGCAAAGGTTATGAGAGTTTCATATGTAGGTGTCACCTAATGAATCTTTGTCCTCACCAGGTTCTTACATAGCTCAGTCTATGCAAATCCCTTATGAACACTGGTTCTCTGTGCCAAAGAATGTGGTGGGATTTATAATGTGAGCACATATGGAGTGGGACCTAACCTGCGGTCATCAAATCCATTTGCATGTTTAAGTAACTTGAATTCTCAATTCAGGACTCCTCATAATCACACAGAACTATGCACTTGCCCCCAGCAGTGCCTTCTCCTCCTCAGCTAGTGAGGATCTCCATCAGCTGTAAAAAGAGAATGAGTCAGTCTCAAGGAAAAGTTAACCTGGGACCTAGTAATGGCTTTTGAAGCATATTGGGCCAGCATTCTCATGAGCCCTCTGCAGCCTGAGGATGACAGCTTCTTTCTTAGATCTTGGCTTTTAACACACATTAGTTGAAAGGAAATGCTCGTGTCAGTAGCTAATGCTGCACTCAAGTAAAAGAGGCCGGCAATATAAACATATTTGTACTGTGTTAGCACAGTGATTTCTGTTGTCCTCCTCATCATCATGCGCAACAGGATGGAGGATGTGTAGATTAAAGCATTTATTATATGTCAGGCTTTCAGCTCTCCACTGCTGCTTCACAAATCCTTTAAAACAGATGCATTAAACTCTTGTGGTAAATTATTTATTGAAATTATTGTGCCATTAGCTTGATTTGCATGCTCAGAACTAACAGTAATTTCTAATGTGTCAGGATCCGTGGAAGAGCCTTCCCTGTTTATCCCTTCATTTGCTTTGCACCCCACGTTCCTTCCTTTTGCTTTCACTGAAGTCTTTCCTGTTCTTATCTCACTTCTGTTCCTCACTTTAATTCTGTTGAGTTCCCCTTTCTTTAACTTTCTTTCTTTTTCTGTTCCCTTTTTATATTTCGTTTGCCCTTGACCTCAATGGTTTTCAGCCCCAAGTCTCCTCTTTCTCCTCTTTAGCTTTTTGTGTCCAACTCTCATTGTTCACCTCTCTCATTTCTCATTTACTTTCACATATAATTTAATAATGGTAGTTCTAGCAAGTTCTGAAATCTGGGAATCAGATTCTTAAACAATATGGGAAAACAGAATAATATTGATCTAATCACTTGTATAGACATTGGCATCCGAAGGGACAAACCTCTCTCCATTTACCCTGGAGGGAACCTAAGCTGCTAGTACTGGCTGGAAACCAATCTTTAGATGGCATTCCAAGGTGGAAGTATAAAATGGTGGCATGAAGTTTTAACCAGACCATTTTCTATTCACTAGAGAGCATCTAGATTCCTAAGTGAAACCAGATGCCTAATTCAAACCCAGCCTCTCAATTTCTTCTTCTATCAGTTATGCTTAGACACTGCATTAGTGAAGGAGCATTTTCACTGTGTGTAGAAAATAGTGACGCTCAATAAAATGAGTCTTGCCAAAACAGGATTTAAGCTATCAGTAGAGTAGGATTTTTCCATTTTCCTTGTTTATTGTTGGTAATATATATCCTAGAAGCAAACCTGATTGGATGTTGCATGTTTGAGGTAACACGATCTGCTGTGGGTTTGCTATTGAGGCAAAGTTAGTCATTTCCTTCCTGTGTGATAGTAAGAGCTCTGAAGTTCTAAAGCTGGCAGATCTGAGGAAGACATAGGCTTCACTAGATGGAGTGCAAAGTGGGAAAGCATAGATCTCAGCCATTTATAAAACACAGATGGTTACAAGATTCCAATAAGTATTCCTTGCACTGGTTCCTGTCCTTTGCAGCAATATTTAACTGGGCAAAACAATGGTTTTAATGTGTAAATAGGGTTTTTCCTCCAGAAAGTGCTTGGTATTTTACACAATTTCCTAGGCAGTTTCAAAAGCAGACAAAACCTGAAGGGAATAAGTGTGGAATTCAGTGCAAGGGTTTTGCAGCTCTAAGCAATGTTATCCCGCAGCTTTGAAAAGCTGGTGTCTCTGTTGCATACAGCGTTTTCTGGTTTAGATGCTACTAAGCAAACCATTGAGTGTACCAACTAACAGTAGTAGTGATTGATCCATTCTTTGTGTATGCCTTACACATTCCTTTCTTCTGAGATGGAGTTTTAGATGGATCTGTTGATAGGGGAGTAAATAAAGGCAAAGGAAGAGATAATTGGAGAGAGTTCCTATAGTATTAATTCTTCCGTCTGCCTTCTGTTAGCACAGGAATAGGGACTAGAGACAAATCTCTGACTTATTTTGTTGTATTCTCTTTTTTTCATAGGGCAGGGATACTGAATTAGAGTGACATGATGGAATTCTTCATTTCGCTTTCTCTCACTTGGTTGGTGAATTAATAGTTATGAAAATGAGAGGAATTTTCTGCTTGTAGAAGCAAAATGAATATGCCTCTAGAGCTCTTTGAACCAGTTAGGGAGTTTGTTTTGCTTACTTCTGTTTCTTTTCTTCTCTGAAAATAGGAGTACTGTTTATGACTATGGCTATCATCTGCCTTTACTGAAGCCCTGCCTTTACCTCACTGCAGCCTTGCAAATCTGTTTGTGTTTGGGGGGGATTTTGTAGGTTGCGTGTAACAGGAAGATTGATTCAGTGAAATTGAACAGAATATGTCTGTGCAAAAATAATCCCATTTGGGGTTTAAAGCTTCCTGCTCTTCTATTACTTTGGTATCTCTTATTCTATATTTTTCCTTTATACTTCACTGAAATTGTGGCATTTAGTAAGCTGGTTCAATCTTTCATATAAAGAGGGAGTTCTGGTATACACAGAATGTTTTTTTCATATATAACCACTGTGACCAAAACCAGTAACACAGCTCAGTCTGTTCCACAGTGCTGCTGGCCTCCAAATATTCTAAGGCCTGCAAAATCTGAAGCAAATAGACTGCACTAATAATAAATGCTTTCCTAGGATCTTTCCATCTTGATGGTTCCAAATGCTTTGCAGTCACGAAGTAATGAGTCTTACCTTGTCATAAAAGTGCTTCTAACTAACGTTGGGGACACTGAGGAAGAAAGAATGAATATAAAGTGCAAATTCATAAAGCCAGATGAAGACACTGTCTCCTCTCCTTTGGGAGTCCAGATTTAGCAACTGTATGGAAAAGAATTGCAAGTATAAGGAAGCAAATTTAGTCATCTTTAATCAATGTTTAAGTCTTTTAAAAGTAGTTTTCAGTACTATAGAACATCCAGCAGTGCAGCCAACATAATGGGAAACAGCTGCCATGCAGCATTTCAGAAAGCCAGGAGTACAAATAGAGCTCTCTTGTCCTTAAGCAAAGGAATAGAATTTCCTTATCACACATTAAACTGTGACTTTCCTCTAAAATCAAAGATATCTCTAAATCCCTTTGTGCTTTGGCAATTCTCTGATATTGCAAATCTGCACATATCCATGCAAGCAGCTTTTGAGAAAATCACCCTGTTGTACGTTATCATGCAAGGTGCTATAGGAACTTGAGGGAGACAGAGTATTGCCCCATGAAGTCTAGGGATATGCATAGAAAGAGGATGTAAGACAATACCCTCAAAATGGTGAGGATAATTATATACATAATGCTATCTTCATCTTTATTTCTGCTTTATTATCACCCTTTCAAGTGTGATAATTGGTATGTAATCCTTTCCTGGTTTATAAACACACATGCAGTATTTCAGATAAACTCTGTTCTTATTAGCTTACAAATTGCCCAGACATTTTGTGTGTTGCGGTTTCTTTTTATATACTACCAGTCTGCAAACATCTGTGACAAATGCAGAAGTCCAAAGCATTAAAAATAGATCACCTCTTCCAAAATACACTTCCTCCTGCTTCTCGGTATGAAGACTATACTCTTTTTTTCCTATTTCACAAAGGAGGTACCAAGAAATCAGAAACCCTAGCTGAAGCCTGCCTTCACAATCTCTTACATGGCAGCTTCTCAGTATAGACAGGCTGACAAGCATTCAAAGCAAGGGGATGCAAATAATTAAGCAGCTGAAGGGTTAATTTCTGCACCACCATGAAATGAATCACAAAACCTGAAGCTTTAGCTGTGACCTGATGATGAGCACTTGATGGAACCCCTGGCTCTGAAGCCTGCAGGCTTTATTCCCTTGATCAGTGGCGAGTGTCACTGACATATGAAAGTGTGGAGTCTGAGTGAGAACAGAGAACAGCTTTAACTGCAAGGTGATTTGTGCAGTGAAAAATGTAACAAAAACTCTAGCAAACACACAGAAAGCTTCATTTGTGTGTTTCTACCAAGAGGGGGATATAGTCCCTGCGAGAGAAAAGGAGATGAGGGAAGTAGGGTGTTTCTTTTAATGTAAAACAGGATTCTCTCTTTTATTTGTCTGCATCTACAGAGATCTTTGAAATAGATGGATCTCACTGAGATTATTACTGGATTAGGCTCTCCTGCAGTTAAAAGCTGTTTTGTATACGAACTACTGAAAGGAGCAGTAGGAGAGCAATTTATTAACTGCTGTGGTGATTCTTATTTCTTCTTGGTTAATGTCTGTTGAAGTCAGTCCAAGTCTGTGACTTCACACCTGTGATTTGTAATGGATGCCATAGTATTTCTAGCACATATCACAACTTCTCAATGTGTTAGGTTACAACTTGCAGTGTTGGCAGCAGAAACTAGATAATTTTAATAATAAGTGAAATAATAATAATAAATAATAATAAATGAATAAGTGAAATAATAATAATAATTTTAATAATAAGTGAAAACAACTTCTGCAATGGCATCACAGGAAGGAAGAACAGAAACAGGGAATAAGGTCTTTTAAATACTGCTGCTGAAAGTCTCTTAAAATTAGAGCCACTAATACAATACCTTTATTGGTTTCCCACTGAGTTTCAGTTGGCACGTCTGGTTTTTGAGCTGCACACCAACATTTCACCCAATCACAAGCTTTTTATTTCCTATTCAACATTATATTAAGTACTAAATCAAAGAAATCCTTGCTCACTAAAAGGATGCTGTACTAATATCAGCTGTTGTCTCTGGAATAGTTCCACAAGACAGTGGAGTTACTTGGAGGTTATACTCTTAGTCTATTCCTAAGGGCTTGCTCCTGATAATAGACTGTGTTTAACAGGAATTTGCTACCAGAAGATTCTTAGCCACTCATGCACTGTACTTATTACTTTCCCATTAAACGTTATGTCTCCAAACTAACAGTATGGGTGTATTATGCCCATACATGAAGGACTATCTGATAAAGGTGTTTTTAATGTCAGGTAGAAAAAAAACTGTATCCATGTCAAGAATTACGCTGATGAGTGAACTCTTTGTTGAATCATTTAATGGAGAAATGCCTTACTAATGTCCTGAGGGAATTGCTGACAGTGTGTAATAATTTCTGGTTCAGTGCAGCAGATTACAAGATACCTTGCATTTTATGGAATTCAGGCAAGCGCTTCTTTTGCACATCTGTGAGCTTCCCAATACGCTCCTCAAAATTAAAGGGCCTGCAACACACGTTTCTTTAGATGCAATAGATAGCTGTGGCTGTAAGGTGACTACAGGACTGGGTGACCCCCTGCTTTACTGCCTTCTACTCCTAAAAAGTTCAGCTTCTCCAGTTATCTAGTGTTTGTTAAATTCATCTTTGAAGTGAAATGCAGTTATCTCCAGAATACGTGGTGGAGAGTAAGGTTCATGAGAATGTATGTGTACTCCAGATGAAGCTATTTCACCTTTAGCATTCCTCCCGCTGCTGCCTATTTTATAGAGCTGTTTCTATTCGTTTAGCTTTATACTGTTCATTACTGCAGTGTCATTTTTATTGCATGTAAATACTGGTATTCAGTAAGAATTTCATCCAGCTTGTGAAGAGTTTGCAAGAACAGAGATTTTCCTATAACTGTAGCCATGTCCCTATCATTCTGGATCCCATTGAGCAGACCTGGTCTTCCTTGCCCTTGTTGATGCATTTCTGTAGGACTATTCTGTGTGTCATTATGATAGAGCACTGACAAACACATTATTTAGCAGATTAGCACTTTGGGGTTTAGTTTCCAAAATGAGGAGTTAATCGCCCATGGATATACAGATTAATAGCTGATTTTGCTTAGGGATGTTCAGTGTAACTCAGGCTGCTTTGCAGTTCCTAAAGTTGGAAACTGAGGAATTTATGCCACAATGAAGAGAACTGTTCTGGTCAAAGGAAAACAGCATGTTGCTTTTAAGGTCTTTAGTTACTGATTACCAGCAAAGTCTCATAAAGCACATTCTTCCTATACCGCGTTCTCTGATGGGGTAAAATACCTCTTGAAATAGAAGCTTATCTTCCTTGTGCCGCCTGGATCACAAGAGCTTGGGAAAGCTGGAATGCAGAAAGAAGACTTGTTTCAAAAGTTAACGTTTACTATAAAATGAAGAAGGAAAGATTTTCACAAGGTTTCTTTACTCTTAACTTTAGGGAGAGTTTTCTCACCTCATTGTTGCCTGCCTTGTAACCTTCTCTAATGAGGTGGTTACAAATTAGAAGGCGGCAGGAAATTGCTTAGCAAGCACTCAGAAATCATGTGATAATATTTGCATGAGTCAAGAACGTTTTCAGACTTCAGTGGTACAAAACTTACTCATGCAGAGAAAGACAAGGTCCTAACTCACAGGTTACTTGCATTCATACCCACGCATCGGTCAATGCATACACGTTGCAGAAGGCAGAGATACGTAAGTGCTTACTTATGAGTTAACTATTCATGTGGTGCAGTCATTTATGTGTGTTGGTTCATCACACATATGCAGGTAAAAATCCAGGTTCAGATCAGTACAGCTGAGAGGAAAAACAGAGGTGAGGATGAAAGCCTTAGCTGCCTACAGCAAGCATTTGTCTTTGCTCTGAGCTCTGCATGTTCGTACCCTTTCTTGCACTGCACCGTGTCCTTTGCCAGTGCTTCTATTATGAAGAGGGATTCTCTGGCTTGTAGAGAACTTCATGAAGTTAGCTGAGCTACAGATTCATCACTAGAGAGCAATATGCAATAGTTCACAGACTCAAGATAGCACTTCTCTGAACTGTCACTTTCCAGATGAGCTGTGGACAGGCTGCACTTGAGTTCATCCTGTGTGACATGGAAGCACAAAAAGAAAAGGATATAGGATAGAAGCTGTCCTGCTTGATGTTTATTTGCCAGTTGTTTCCCTTGTTAAGGAGGAGAGCCAGAGATGGATGACTGCCTGGAAACACTGAAAGATGAGGAGGAAGCTTTGTGGGAGAACGTAGAATGCAACCGGCACATGCTGAGCCGCTACATCAATCCAGCTAAACTGACCCCCTACTTACGGCAGTGCAAAGTCATCGATGAGCAAGATGAGGATGAGGTGCTTAACTCACTTATGCTGCCCTCCAAAATTAACCGAGCAGGTAATTGTTTTGTGAATGGCTACATCTGCATCCTGATCTGAACCACATTCTTTTGCTAAGTCCAGAGGGAGCCTGTATCCAATTGCTGATTATCAAATGGAAGACCTGTGTCTCATTTACAGGAGATTTAATGTAAAGAGGGGAGATCTACTGCTGCTATTTTGATAATAATGACTCCTTGCAGTGCTGTGCAGACTGGAGCTCACGGGGTTCATATTCCCATCAAAGCCTTGGCAAATGTGTCAGTGCAGGCAGCAGCCATTCCAAGAGTGGGTTTTCAGGTGTCTTGCCATGCCTTATGATTTGTCACTGAGGGATCTGCTGTCCCAGCATTCCAGCACTGCCTGGGAAAGGCTGCACTGAGAGACCAAGTTGCCCACACTCCTTCAGCATAACAATCAGCATAAGCATAAAGAATACGTGGCATTGCCTTATGAGTTCAGATTAACGCAGTTAATCAGCCAGAGTTTTCACAGTGCGTTGCTGTGGCAGAGATGAACCTTAAGCAGATCTGACATCAGGGGTACTGTACTTGCTTATGCTGCTCTTCATGCTGCTAGGTCACCTCTCTGCTCTCTCTACTTAGGCCGACTGCTTGACATTCTCCACACCAAGGGCCAAAGGGGCTATGTAGTTTTCCTGGAGAGCCTGGAGTTTTATTATCCTGAACTCTACAAACTGGTGACAGGGAAAGAACCTACACGGAGATTTTCCACTATTGTTGGTGAGTAGAATCAATCCCAAAGGACCCTATTGAATAAGGAATGTCTTGGAGACTGGGTTTCATTTTTCAAGCAAGAAATGGAAATAAAAGCTAATTTTACAATAGCATTTTGCAGTTTTTCAGTCCCCTTCAATATAAAATGTGCTAGCCCCAGGTAATGTATAAGGGAAGGAACATCTCAGTTGTCTGAATGAAGTTGAAGAGCTTCAAATTGGATGCTAGGCATTACAAGAAATCTCAAGAGAAGAACATTGGAACAGTGGACTGAATTACACTGGTGACCTGCAGATGTGCAGCAAATTTGAAGCATCCAGATTAATGGTAGTGGTACAGATTTGTTTGTCGAAGTTTATGCTATTTCCAAAGGCCTGTTAGCTCAGCTGGAACAAGACAAATGGGAAGGGTTCATATTCTATCCAGACAAGCTGTATGTGTGTATATTGTAATTCTGGTAATAGTGTGCTGTGTAATACTTGTGCTGTTGCCAGTTAGATACACAAATGTGTATTTGTGTCTATTCAGAACCTCTGTACATATTGTGGGACATTTATTTCTTACTCAGTTCTGCTAATCCTACTTAAAGTTACTTTCTTAGACACTGAAAAGCTGTTCAAACATTTTCAGTGGAGGAGGGACATGAAGGCCTTACCCACTTCCTAATGAATGAGATCATTAAGCTTCAGCAGCAAGTGAAGACAAAAGATGTGCAGCGCTGTGAACTGTTGGCCAAGTCTCGCCAGTTGGAGGATGAGCGAAAGCAGCTCAAACTGAACAAGATAGAGCTGCTGACCTTCCAGGAGAGATACAACAAGATGAAGGAGGAGAGGAACAACTACAACGACGAGCTGGTCAAGGTGAAAGATGAGAACTACAATCTGGCCATGAGATATGCCCAGCTGAGTGACGAAAAGAGCATGGCTGTGATAAGGAGCCGAGACCTCCAGTTAGAGGTGAGAGAAATGCTCTCAGCTGCTTTAATCAGGAGCAGCAGTGGAGGATGCTGGTGGCATCCAGCAAAATGAGACCTTCTCTGACAGCAGCAAGGTGTAGAGCTCTCATGTGCTTTGCTTAACTAGATAATTAGAGGTATTGCTGTACAGAAATGCCAGCTGCAGTGATGTGCATTAATGGCAGATAATTTACATACTTGGAATAGATTAACAAAACATAAGTAAACCCAAAATGTTAAAAACATCATTTTAGCTTTTCAGGCTCAGTAATGTCTTGGGGCAGTTACGCAGGTTTGCACTACAGCTGCTGGTGGTTTATTCAGAAAGGCTCACATAGAGCATTGGAACAGCTTGAGGCCAGTTAGGAAATACAGAGCAATGCTTCGAGTGCCATAAAATTCATGCTTATGTGTGTGTTGCAGATGAGATGGAGTTAACAACTACCCACAGTGGATCTGGACACTGGGGTTTATTTTTGTACCAATAATATCAGTCATTTTGCCCCACTTCATCACAGTTCTTTGCTCACTCTCCCCATTAGGCGCTGCCTTCTCTTGGGCTCAATATCCCTTCCCATGGGGACATGGCTGCTGGAGTGGGATGGTTGGGTTGAAAGTCGTGTCAGTTCATGCTCTGCAGCGGCTCACAGTCACCACCCGCAGGCATTACAAGCCAAGGTCCCTGGGCATCCCTGTCCTTTATCCTGTGCATCTCTAATCTCCAGGATACTCCCCCACTTTCAAATCTTTCCTCCACTCATGATCAACACCTTCTTCCCAGGTCCCCTTCTGTCTGAAGTTACTTTTTCTTTTCAGGAACCCCTCTTTCCTATGCAGAACTCAAAGCCCTTGTTTTTCCCAATCCAAATAGTTTATATGCAAAAGCACAGTGTGTGGTCAGCCTCCCAAGTGTTAATCTGTTTCATATCCCTATTTATTGGAGGATTTAGGATGTGCCACTCTTTTTTAGTCCAAATGTTATAACAGTTTGCAACCAGCCCATACCAGTTGTAGCTAGCTAATAGCAGGCTTCTGCTTGAGTTCAGCAGTTCAGTTATGGACATTCAGCACCATGCACATACACCAATTATCTGTTGCTCCCTATTAGTATTCACGTTTTAAGCTATTTTTTCCACCTATAAGTATGTTTTCACCTGGAAGTGAGGTGTTTTCAGAGCAGTAAACATCAGAGCTAGGAGTGATTTCTTTCTTCTTTTCACTGCTCTCTGGCTGCTCTAGATTGACCAGCTGAAGCATCGCTTGAATAAGGTGGAAGAGGAATGCAAGCTGGAGAGGAACCAGTCTTTGAAGCTGAAAAATGATATTGAAAACCGACCCAAAAAGGAACAGGTTTTGGAGCTGGAGCGGGAAAATGAGATGATGAAGACTAAAATCCAGGAGCTACAGTCCATCATTCAGGTACAAAGGCAGATTGCTATGTTTAACATTCCAGCCACATCAACATACCCTTCCTGCTTACCCAGTGATTCAGCAGGCTTCAACCACTCCTTGCCTGCAGGCACCTCCACACTTTCCTTCTATACTGTCTCATGTACCCTGCATCTGCTCTCCTGCCTTGCTGGCTCCTCTTCAGGAGTTAGTGTCTGGAGGAGACAGAGAAGAAGCAGGTGGTGACATCTCCCATCTAAGGGACCGGGATTTGAGTATACAACAGGGAAACTGGTGACTATTACAAGAGGAAGCGGCAGGGTCTCTCCTAACCGCAAGCTCAACACATACTCTTGTTACAGCACTAGGGAGCATTGGGTGAAACCTCTACCTGCAAGGCTGCAATAAGCAGAAGTGCAAAGTTTGGATAAACAGCAGGTTCTTCTACAGCTCCCAGCTGTCCATAGTACTCCTTGTACATACATGAGGAGTTCTACTGAAAAAACAAAGTTGTCATCTCATAAATCAAGCTGTACATGAGAGATTGGCTCTTTCAAGGTGCAGAGTGCAGCTCTTTAATTGCCAAGCATTCAACTCCCTGTTTTAGCCCTGTTGTGGTTCTTTGTGCTGCTCTGTCACTGTGTTAAATAGCCTGACAGTGGCTCTGTACACCCTGCTTTTGGCTATTGTCATATCTGTGCTAAAATGTCTTAAGGAAGCAGAGGGTAATAAAGGTTTCTGTACTTGGGTGGTCACTAGTTACTGGAATGCCTTGTACAACACTGCTGTAACCTGCATAGGGATCTTAACTAACCTTTCTTTGGGCAGATAGGGAAAAAGGATGATATGCAGCAAATTTAGCACTGTGTTACTCGGTGTAGAGCTTAGCCAAATATTGGGAGATATGGAAGAGTGCTCAGCACTTTGCTGGAAAAGGTTTGTGGCATTTTAAAATAACACTTAGAAATGATCAATACAATGCATTTCAGAAATGGCTGTAGCCTCAAGCAGTGCCTAACAATTCCTATTTCTAACACAAATCCAATTCAAAGATTGAAAAAGAGCATAGTATAGAAGGTTCTGGGAGTTCTGGTCTATGTAGAATCTCTTATATTAATTGAAATGGTCTTGTAGCACCTAAAGAAACAGATAAATAATCCTGAAATAGCTAAAACCAGGACTGAAGTTGAAGTTATAGATGAAGATGTCCCCTCTCAGTGCAGGGCGTTTGGACCAGGTGACCTTTGAAGGTCCCTTCCAAGCCAAACTATTCTATGATTCTATGTAATTCTCCTAAATGAAAACAAATCAGCAAAAGCAGTTTGATTTAGAAATACTTGGGTGTACTTAGGAATATTGTGTAACCAAAATGTCACTGAAATCCCCAACTTACTGTGGGTAGTTTAAAAACAAATATGCATGTTACTTGCATTTTATGCCTTTTCCCTCTTCCATTGATGGTTCATTTTGAAAGGCAATTTCTTTGTTGCAACCTGCTCTGATAATCTTGTTAATACTAAATCTGAAAGAAAACATATTGCAGGACACTATAGAAACTAAAGCAGTGGTACAAGCTACTCCAGGCAGCTTAATATTCTCTGAGCACAGCCCTGCAAAGCCTATGCATGCTCTCAAAATCCCCCTGAATGTTTTCTTAGGCCCTGCTCTTTGGCAAAGGGTGATTTTTGTGCTCAGTGAGAGCTGATTAATAGAGAAGAGTTTTGAATGCAGGGCTTGGAGTGAAGAATTGTCACTGCATCCAAAATGGATCAAATTATAGGCAGTACAATAAAACAGTTCCTTCATCAGACTATTCTGACAGCAAGACAACCTTTATTCATCTTTCCTGACACCATTGTAAAACATGAACAAATGTCCATCTCTTCTCCTGCTTTCCCATTGCCATACCAGGCGCATTTTCTATTCTTCTTGCTTGTTACTGCCTTTGTTACTTTTCTCCCTGTGATCCTGTTTTCTCTTTCCCTGGTCTGCCTCTTAAAAACATCTTTCCTCAGGCTGACAAGCGGAGTCTGCCAGATTCAGACAAGGCCATTCTGGATATTCTGGAACATGACCGTAAGGAGGCACTAGAAGATCGTCATGAGTTGGTCAACAAGATCTTTAATCTCCAAGAAGAGATTCGTCATGTGGAAGACTTGAGAGACAAGGTGAGAAATGGAAGGATAGAGTGATGGAATATATCAGGCTAGTGCCCAAAAGGCCTCTGAGAGCAATGGAAGTTAACAGTGTGTCATTTCCAGTATCTTGAAGAGAAAGAAGATTTGGAGTTAAAGTGTTCAACACTAGGAAAAGACTGTGAGATGTACAAGCACCGAATGAACACTGTGATGATACAGCTAGAAGAGGTGGAAAAGGAGCGAGACCAGGTATCTAACAGTTGAAATGGGGAAATTTAGTAGCAAAAGCCTGTACCTCATGTGTCACTTTGGGGAATTGTGGGTTATTGGACCCAAAATACTATTAAAAATCAGCAGTTACAAGCTATTGCTACTTGTTGGAATTTGCATTAGAGTAATTAACCATAGGATAATACCGAGTTGTTTCCACTGTGTAGCATTTGGCAAGCAGGGCCAAGATCTTAACAATAGCTACTACAGGCTTTATATTATAGTGTCAAGTCATCTGGTTTTGCACTCTGGAGCATTTTGCCACCACCCAAGAGGGAGCTGGAAATGAACCACCCTTATCAGTGTAATTTTTAATGGTACTACTGTGGCACATCCTGGTCCTAACTGCTGTGTTAAATGGTGAATGGTTACCAGTTCTCAAGTCCCTGTTCCAAACACCTCGTGAACAAAATCAACAGGAGAAGGTCTGTGGTGCTCAGGTGCATAAGAGGTTTCTTCTCTCCACTGCAGGCATTCCGCTCGCGTGATGAGGCTCAGACACAGTATTCCCATTGTCTGATTGAAAAAGATAAATACAGGAAGCAGATTCGAGAGCTGGAGGAGAGAAATGATGAACTCCGGATTGAGGTGGTTCGGAAAGAAGCTTGTATTGTTAACCTGGAGTGCAAGCTCCGCCGGCTCTCCAAGGATAATAACTTTCTCGACCAGGTAGGGGTGAGGCAGACAGACATGAGTTCTTTATTCAAGACTTGCTTTTAAAAGCATTCTGGTGGGGAAGGGAGAGGGGACTTCTTTAATTCCCTCCATAAGTTACTTGAAGAAAATAACCTCCTTCTAAATGTCAGTGGTGTGAGTTATTCAATACAATGGGGTTCAAGTTGTTTCTGTCATGCATATAGCTTATCAAAGTCTGGAATTCCGTAACTTGATTATAAGTGGGAGGGAAAGAAATGCATAAAGACAATTTCTACACTGGGGTAGAAACTACAAATACTTTTGAGGAATGTGCCCCAGTGGACAGAAATCCCCACATATGGCAATCTAGGTTACCGATTTGGGTCTGGAACATCAGCTCCTGATGCACTGGAGTCAGTGGAAGTTCAGTCACATTACTCTAAAAGGGAGGTCATGAGGAGTTGTACCAAAACATGGTCTCAAGAGTAAAGTGTTTCCTTCTGATCTTCAGAGTTTACCACGGAATCTACCCATCACCATTATCTCCCAGACCTTTGGGACTCCTAGCCCAAAAGCCAATGGTCAGGAAGCAGATGACTCCTCCACTTCTGAAGATTCTCCAGAAGACAACAAATTCTTCTTGCCTGATCAAGCTCGACTCAAGAGAAGACTGAATCTAAAGGGAATCCAGGTGTGTCTTAACATAAGATGTAATGATATAGTGCAGGGACTGTTAGAAGTAAGAGGCATAATACATGTTGCCGTCATGCCTCTGAAAGTGTGTTATAAAGAATAGATCTGTATATGACAGTGAGCTGTCAGGGTTTGCCCTGTGGTGATTTGCATCTTGAGGAGCAAATACAATCAGGTTTCATAGACCATTTTCTGCCCCTTCTTCCCATTTTGTGCATTCTCCTTGCTCCTGCTGCTCATTCACATTCCTGGAGCGTTGTCAATAAATTGATTCTTTGCCTCCTTAACAGTAGAGGAAGGAAAAATGACATAATGCCTGAAGTCCAGCACACAAGTATCTGAAGGTAGATAAAGAAGCATTGGTGGGAAAGCTCGCATCAGCTGGAAGGAATAATAGAAATGGACACAATCTAGAACAAAAGTATCTACCTAATTTAGAATTGAATTATAGCAGTTTCCTCTCACTTAAGATTAAGGGGTAGCATGAGTTAGGTCCACTATTTCCCCAACCAGCTGCATTCATGCAGCTATTATCTGATGCTGTATTCATGAACTGTAAAAAAAATACACAGTCTAATAATTGGGGGATTGAGGTTCTCTTTCCTTTCCTCTGCATTTGAATCCTCCCTTCCCTTCATAACTTTCTGAGCTCCGTCATTATTACTTATGGCAGTAGAGCTGCAGTTTTCACACTGCACACTCCAAAAAGGATGTCTGTTGTGTTAACAGCTGCCTGAAACCAGTCCCAAGGCACCCACTTCACCTTTAGTCTCTTTGTTCCCTCAGCAGAATCTGGATATTGCAGTGTATTTGGGCCAGGCTTTTAAAGGTAGTTCTGTAACTAACTCTTGTTCACTGCAGTGGCATCTAGATACCAAATTGTCTTCTATATTTTGGGTCCTGTGTAAAGGATGGCAAACACTTTGCAGCAGAACAGTTAAAAATGGGAGTGAAAATATCTGTGGCAAATATTCTGCATTTATGCTTATTTTTATCCTCTTTCTTTTAGATAAATCCAAGAGCTAAATCTCCTGTCAGCATGAACAAAACATCAGAGTTTCAAGGTCAGAAAGAGCACCCATGTCCTTATTCCTTTTCTGTTGCTTTGTCTCATTCACTTAATCTCATTAAATTGTTTTAAGAAACATGCCAGCCAGGGAACTTCTTAACTAAGTCCAAGTCAGTAAAATAGACAGTTTCTGTCATAGTTAACAATGTCGTTATATAAAGTAGTCAAGTGTTCTACCTGGATGTCCTCTGCACCCAAAGATACCTCCACAGACGCACAATGTTACATCCCATAGACTACCTAAATTTTCTCTTTATTCAATTTTCCTTTTAGTTTACAAAAACTTTAGTCCCCTGTACTACAAGTCATTATATTATTGTCTTTTTGCTGTTGGGAAAATCCTTCAAGCTCAAAAGACCCTCGTCTAGTGATCATCTAATAATTCCTTTGTCCTTTGGCAAAAGGGAATGACTTTGAAATGTAAAGCATTGCAGAGGTTAGGGGAAGTGGGTGACCCACCCATCAGCCAGCTGCCAAGTTACCAGATCTGTTGCTGTATACTCGTGTTTGTGCTACTCCCAATTCCTCTTATTTATGTAACACTGTTTTCAAACCAAACACCATCTGAGGCAGCACTTCCTTTATTTGTTATGTGCAGCAGCATGCTCGCTGCTGTACAGAATATGATGGGAAACTGCTGCAAGATATTGCATGTTAAACAGTATGTTTGCTATCAGGTAATGTGCAACATTAGTATAAAGTAGAGGTGCAGAGGAAGGGCAGGAGGCCACAAAGACGTTCACGCTGTGTTACCTGGGGCTGCTGAGGAATCTCAAGCTTCTCAGTCCCTGTTGTAATTCTTTTGCTGCAAAAAAAAGAGCATAAGTCAGTGAGCCAGCCTTATTGCAGACTGCCAGATTCAGAGGATGAAGTTATACATTAAAAAGTCCTTCTTTAATTTGTCAAATAGTATTCATAGATCTAATAAAAACATACAGGATAGAGTTGAAAGAAAAAGTTAGCGAGAGGCTGTGCAGAGTGGGGTGTATTTCTGCTCATTGTTGGGAAGCTGATGGGGAAGTAAAGGCAACCACAGCTGCAGGGCACAGCGTGCTTGCTGGAGCCTCTGTCCACTAGTAAAAGAGGGGGAAACAAGATAAGGTGAAATAGAAAGATAACCCAAGTGTTGTTGCAAATCTGTGAGAGAGTCTGTATTGAAATTGATCTGAGAGCATTTTATCTGTATTTCTCTCTATTGGTGAGCACAGCAGTCAGAGCTCAGGATGAAGATGGGGCTGATGCCAGCAATGGCCGCACGGACACGAGTTCCTCTGTTTCCATCAGCAACTCCATCAGCAGCTGTGAAGTCAGCAAGATTGTAAGGAGCCTTCAGATGCCCCTTGCCTGTCTATGACCGCCTCTCTTCATGTGGTTTGGTGCTTTCACAACCCAGTATTAGCACTTCACTAGCATCCCAGCTGTGATCACATTCAAGGCCCTTGTCAGTGGCTCCCTTAATCTTTTTACCAGCATTTTGTTCGAACCATGTTATTAGCCTTTTCCCAAATCCCACAATTGGTTTATGTTTATTTAAAGATATTTCAAAGGTATTTATGACCTCTCGCTGTCTCCTCATGGCATTTCACATTTACTGTTAGAAGGAAGAGATTTTCTTTAAAAGCTGCTTTGAAATTTGTTTAAGAAACTTTTCAGGGTGGTTTTTTTTCAGTTCTCTAATGCTTTTCGTGTCTTTAAGTAACAGTGAGTGAGAAAAGGGGTGCACATCACAGCTGGAAATTTCTGCATACTATAGCCAAATCATTTCTTCCCTGCTTGCTGTATCCCCATAATCTCCCAAGGTAGTTATTCCATTATACGTATGTGAGCACTGACACAGCAGGACAAGCAGACAGACAGAGTGCTCTTGCAGAGTGTTAATAACAAAGAACAAAACATCTTTCTAGAGGACCGTGAAAAATGCTGCCCCAGGAAATTAAAATTATACCCAAGAATAGCCAGGAAAAAACTCCCTGCAACTCGTAATAAGATTAGCTCGGTTAGGAATATTCTCTGGAATATCTATTGGATGTTTAGATGACTTATGCTACCTTTCCTCTAGTGCAATTCAGAGTTTAGTTTCCAGTGTACTAGATTAATAATTTAATGTATCTATATTTTTCTTCCTCATTCCTACTATTTATATATATATAAGTATGCTCTAAGTATACGTACATTCAGCTTTTCATCTGCTTCCTCCTATGTGTCAGCTGTGCAACGCAGACCACAGCTCAAGGGTAGAATGAAAATTACTTGATAAATCAGCCAGCCATGTGGTCATAGAAGAAAATACTGTACATATTGCTAAAATATTGGAATATATGAATAGGAATGCTCTTGTATGTGCCATTCTGTGCATCTAGAATCAGTTTTTCTTACTGTTGTGTGTGCTTCACCATGCAGAGTACCACTGGCAAGCTAGCAGGCTAATGCTGCTGTAGGTTAGAAATTATAGCACTTTTAAGCCACATAAGCTTTCTTTTGCTTTCTCTTTTTAAAGCAAACCCTGAGGAATCGCAATGACAGTATCATGTCTACCACTCCTGAGCCTCCGGGAAATGATTCAATAGTCCGACGTGTCAAAGAGGACACCCCTCACTGCAGGTAGGTGGCCATGCTGGTGAAATACACCCGGAACCTGTTGTCACAAGAAGGAGGTTAAAAAGAGCTGTAGAACATAGAATCATAGAATGGTTTGGTTGGAAAGGACCTTAAAGATTATCCAGTTCCAAACCTCTGCCACAGGCAGGGGCACCTTTCAATAGACCAGGTTGCCCAAGGCTCTGTCCAACCTGTCCTTGAACAGTGCCAGAGATGGGGCATGTCCTTGTGTCTGTCTCTAGCTAGAAAGCTGCTATTAGGCAGCAGGACTAACTTGCTAAACTTCTCAAGGCAGCAGTCCTTCATCCCTCATTTTGTCCAAAACACTCAGGAGTTCTGATGGTTCATCTGAGGTGACTGACATGGTGATACCACTGCTACACTGAGTTTTTTAATGTACATAATAAGAAACAGTACTGAAATGACAGTCACAAATGCTACTGGAGAATGTGCTCTACTGTGTAGACTCATACAGCTTCACTTTTTGCTTCTCATCCCCATGCTGCCCATGTCTGTGTCCCTGTCATTTCTCCTTCACTCAGAGCCCCTGCTTCTATTCTGTAAGTTGCCAAAATAGAGCAAAGCTGCTTGAACGTCTGTATGGAATGGCTGGGGAGAAGTGGAGGAGGGAAGTGGGTTTGTCAGGCCCAGGGCTCTATATCTTAGCATAGCAATGAGGAGAGAGACATGTATTGCCCTCTGCTTCACCTCGCGCTGCAGCTTCCACTTTTGGTCGTGCCGTGGCCCCATGGACTTCCCCTGTGAGGGAAATCAGATTAGCAGGCAAATGGGAAATCAGTGGCAGGAAGGAGAGACCTTGCCTGCCTCACAGTCCTCTACATGGCACTGACCCCTTTCCTGAAAGGTTTAGAGCAATGCAATACTTGGACACACTCTTTTGGTGTCAATAGCATCAGGGTTTGTATCGGAAATATCAGAAGATACAAATACATTTCCTAAAGGTCCCAAGCAGAAGGAGAAAAGAACAAAGCCCAGGCAAACCAATTTAGAAGAAAGCAGTACATGTGGAGGGTTTAGATCTTTATTAGATCAATGGGTTTGGATCTAATCTTTATTAGAACTTGATTTAGGTTTCTAATGCTTTTCAAAACAAATTCATCTCTGACAGACTGCCACTTCTGCCTCTCTTTCTCTGTGTAAAGCTTTGCACGACTGCTTTCCACTGAGGTCTTCCTCAGCTAGTTCTCCCACATCATTTTCTAGCCTACTGAGGGAGTTTATTCTCATCTCCCATTGCTTTTCCTCTATTGTCCTCCAAGCCCCTTTTTAAAGTGTGTTGTGTTAATTCAAGTTGGAGAAAAAAGGTTGTTTTATTAATGAATGTTTCATGTGCTTAACTTGAAAAGCCTTTGGCATGCCTAAACACTGAAATATTTGCAGTGTATAACAGACAGCAGTGAAGATTACATGGCTACTATTCATCTTGTGGGCTTATTTCTCTACAGCTTTGACTATATCCTGTTCTGTATGTTAAAGCATTGGAAGACTGAATATTTTCCTCATATTATACTCTTTGCCACTGGCATATGAAAGAAGGAGCTATCCAAGAGCAGGGTCTGAATGTAGCCTTACTTTGCTGAGCTAATAATCACTAAAGTCAAGTATTTCAAGAGTACGCCGTGAAGTTCACTGTGGTTTATAACTTTATATTAACCTGCTGAGGCTTTTTAACTTGTTTGTGAAGATAAGCCAAAATAATTGCTATTTGCATGTCACAGTGCAGGTTTCACAGTCCATCTGATCTTAATTTGTGTGGAAATGTGAGATTGAGATCATAATGTAATGTAGGGAAAGGTATATTATTTCCCTGCTTATGCACGGTATAAAAATAGCTGATTCTCCCCAGACTGGCTGCAGAAATTCACCCTTCACCTGAAGCCAACTATGAGAAATATCAGCTCCACAGGAGACCTACAAATCATTCTGAATGGGAAAAACAAGTTGTTATTTAAACAGCTTTGCAACCAAAGGATGTGCTTTAATGAAGTCCTAGTGAGGCAGACAGCTCACTCGCTTGGCTGGACATCCCCAATACCCCCTTAAGAGCAAAATATTGGTGGATTTTAACTGTTTGTTTCTAAGGTCAACCAATTCAGTTACCCTTAACAGGAAAGGTGGTGTCAGTGGGAGCTGGACTGGGACCAGAGCTGTGACATATAAGAGTTTCTGTATAAAAGCTTGCCGTTCTGTTACTGTAGGTATCTGAGTAACCATGCGAGGTACCATTAAGCTGTTATAACATGCTTCAAGTACTTGAAATCAGGCAGGTAAATTACTCCTTTACTACTGCACATCAGACACTTGCCTTACATTCGCTCTGTCCATCAGTAAGCTTCTGACGTTTTTGATCTCTCATGGATTAAAAACCACGCTACAGTAGATATATAGCAGACACATTGCAACCATTCATCTCAGTGCTGAAGCAGATGTGGTGTAAGTCACACGTATGAGCCCATCAGTCAGCAGCTTCCTTTTGCCTTCAGCAAAATCTTCATTCCCTTGCTGCTGTTAGCAATTCTTCCTTCTGGAGCTTCTTGCTGCTTCACATGTTTCCCATGTTAGCGACACATACTGTGTCTTCCTGCCACCTTCCTGCATCTTCCCTGGGCTCACAAATAGGTTACTTGCTTGTTTTTTGCAGCTGCACCATTTTTTGATGCGACACCTCCAACATTCTTCTTTATCATAGGAAAAGTTTCTCCTTTAGAACTTCGTGAAATCTCTTGAAGCTGGAAAGTGAACAGCTTTCTCTCTTCCATTACAGAATAGAATCATAGAATAGTTAGGATTGGAAAGGACCTTAACATCATCCAGTTCCAACCCCCCTGCCATGGGCAGGGACACCTCACACTAAACCATGTCACCCAAGGCTCTGTCCAACC